>JARVJO010000165.1:7068747-7079597 GCA_031762555.1 Cynodonichthys magdalenae | reverse complement strand
TTTAAGTCTTATTTAATTGACAGATTCCAGTTTGTAAATGTTAATAATGAATCTTCTTCTTACACTAGAGTTAGTCACGGAGTTCCTCAGGGTTCAGTACTTGGACCAATCCTCTTTACTTTATACAGTATATGCTTCCATTAGGTAAAGTTATTAAACAGCATGGGGTACATTTCCATTGTTATGCTGATGATACTCAGTTATATTAATCCATGAAACCTGATGAATCCAACCAGTTACCTAAACTACAAACTTGTCTCAAAGACATAAAAACCTGGATGACTTAATTTCCTGCTTTTAAACTCAGATAAGACAGAGGTTGTGGATTTTGGACCTGAGCATCTTAGGGATCAACTTTGCAGCATGGAATAACTTCACTGCATGGGACAAAAGGGAGTCTGCACTGGAGTGGGCAAATAAAAGACTATTTGTCTCCTCTGAGGTGGCTAATGTGGCTTATGTAAATTTCTGCTGACTGTAGCAATGCATACATTAAACATGATGGCTGATGGCAGATTCAGTAACCAAATGTTCAGCACTGAAGATTATACCACAAGCCAACCGGTGGAGCGCACAGGTGAGGGAGGGGCTGGTAAACCTGCACCAAGTGACATTAAAACTCAGAAAACAAGTCTGATAATGTGTCTCTTAACATGTTGTTTAAATAGGTTTGTCTACATATATATACTGCCACAGTAATGTATTGATTCCCACAATATCTTTCTTTATTCAACATTTTTTTTTCTATAAATGCAGTCGAGCTTTTATTTTGGTACATCCTGTTACAAGCACAGAAAATTTTCATATTACCTAAATATTTAGTTTCAACATTTAGCATTTACATTTAACATTTAGGATTTAGATTTAACATTTAGCATTTACATTTAATATTTAGGATTTACATTTAACAATTAGCATTTACATTTAATATTTAGGATACAGATTTACCATTTAGCATTTACATTTAACTTTAAGCATTTACATTTCACATTTAGGATACAGATTTACCATTTACATTTAACATTTAGCTTTTACATTTAACATTTAGGATTTACATTTAACATTTAGGATGTAGATTTAACATTTAGCATTTAAATTTAACATTTATTATTTGGATTTATATTTAGCATTTAGCCTAAACATTTAGATTTAATAACCTAAATATTTTAAAAGGTGGCATTATAAAATCCACAATATTTTTTCAAATTTTGTGTTTGAAGCTAAATGTGACTAAATTTAGCAGGTATTTTTACGCACAAGTTGCTTTACAAATGGCACCCCATAGTTTTTTATAGCAAAGATTAAAACTTGTCAGTGGTTGAAGAGTGCTGCAGCCACTGTTCAAAAAAAAATACAAGATTTAGATTAAAGTATCTGTTTTTGTGCTATTAAGGTTCAATTAGCAGTTTCTCAATTTCACATACCCAATATAATGAAATGTACAAAAAGAGAGAAACAATTATCATAAAATACAGGGGAAAAATAAAGTCCCTTCAAAATGTCTAATGTAGCTTTAGATCAATCAGTGGACCTGTGTGAAGACTAATGATCATATTACAACCTGAATTCATCTAAAAGTAGAAAATAGCAGCATATTCTCTCTGAGCTGTACTATAAAGCAACATTTAAAACTACCTTTGCCTAAAAATATGCAACTTTTATGATTGAATCACATTTGGTAAAGAAAAAGTGTACGTTTCTCAAGTTGAATTATTTTAAAACTAATAAAACCACTTCTAAATTTGGCCCAGATTTAAAACTCATAACTTTTCTGAATATTTTAAGTGAATTACAGCTGTCTCTTGTCACATTAGATGATATTGCACCATGAATCACAGTGGTGAGTTTGTCCACTGGTTGTCTGTGTATCTGTTTCTTATGAAGGCTGGCAAGCCTGAACACAGTTTAACTGAGGGAAACTGTAGATTATCAAATTCCTCATGTGTGGACCAGCTGTGCTGGTTTACTGTGTGTTTTCAGGGGTTTGACCCTCCATGAGGTCCCTGAAAAGTGCTGATGTGGCACCTTGAAAATATGTCATTATTTTCTCCTGTTTCCTTTAATCTCTCTTCTATTAAAGTCTTTTTATTGCTTGTTTAAAAGCTACTGTTGCTCCTAAATATAGATCCAAGATTTGTATATTAATAATAAATGTGTCTTAAATTTAACAAAACCCAACAAAAGCAACTTTCACCAAATTTTCCACATTTCTTTTCTCCTGTCTTTAATTACCTTTCCTCTGAGGCACCTCATTGGCCAAAACTGTGAGCCAATCATTTTGTTGAGGTAAAGCCCCTAGAAACCCAAACCCCCCGCCCCTCAGGTGGTCTATGTGTTCATTAATGTGTGGCAGAGAAAATGGGCTCAGTTTAAAACCTTGTGTGATCTTTAAGTCTGTACACTTTGTAAGGAGGGCTGGAGGACAAGGAGTCCCGATCAGAACCAAAGCCCAAAGACACCTGGAGTCTCCAGAGTCCAGACCTGTGCCCGCAGACGGACCTGACAGTATCAAATAAACACAAGGTAAGAGAAGCTGGTCAAATCTGTGATTACTGTAGTTTAATTTCCAGGGTTTCAAATTCCAAATGAAGTTGGTTTGAGACAAAAATACATCTGATTTGCTGTTTATGATGACGAGTCATTGGCTTCAAAACCACCAGGAGCCATGACTATTTAAAGAGTCAACCTCACCTGTGGGACCAGGTGTTCACCAGCACCAGCAGACATAGGAAAGAAAACTTGTGAGGCTTTTTTTTTTTTTTTTGCTAAAGAATACAACTATATTGTAGATTAAATGACAAAATATTAATTTTAACTAGTGGGGCAAAATGAAGGCATTAAAGACCACAAAATTAGACATTATTTCAAAATAAACGATTTAATTTTAATTTGTATGTTTGGTTTTAGCAGGGGTAGAAGAAGTCCAGTCATGGCTGAACGGAGGTGTTTCTGTGGTGTGTTGATCACCACACTGCTGGTCATGATGCTGCTGCCTGGTGAGTACACGCTATGTAGTTACATACCAGATATTGTTATAATATAAAAATATACATATAATACAACGTTTTCAAGCATGAAGAACATATGCAAAAACATACAGATCAGCAAAAATTCCAAATTGAATGCAAAAAGATCGAGCTCCTAATTAAGTATAATTCATTCATTCATTTTATTTCTTTGCATCTTCAATAAACATTGATCTTTTAGTGCTTAAAATAACATATTATACATAATAAAATAATAAGTAGCAAAAACAGCCTCAGAAGGGTCCAAAACTTTGCCTTTGTGTATCTTATATTGTAAGATTATCCAATTAAAATGCAAAAATATAAACTATTCAACAAACCTGTGAAGGTTTTACTAGTAGATATTGACATTTCTCATCAAAACCACCTCAAAGACGTGCCAAACTAATATCTAACAGTATTTATGTTATGCCTGTTAACTTCATACTGAATGTCAAGGCCAGTGAAATCTGCTGGAATCAGCAGATCGCAGCAGCGTTCATTGATCTTCGCAGCAACGCTTCAAAGCAAACCTCCCTGAATGAACTGAGTCCATGTGCTCTGGAAGATAAGCACACATAGACAAAGTTGCACCTTTTTGTTGATTAAGAAGCAGACTTTTCAGTTGAATTCAACCTTTGCTCATTGACTTAAAGCAGCTTTTGAATCAATAGTTGGCCTGTGGGGGAAATAGTATTCATTCACACTTGTAGTGCTGAATAAAAAACCTGCTGATATGACTAAACTTTAGCCAATTTCCTATTTAAAAAGTTGTGATTTTTGGTTATCAACACAGCACGAACTGAATGTTCATGCTAATGCCTTCTTTTATTAGCTGCTGTAACCAGATTTTGGACACCAAGAAACAAGGAAATTAATATGTATTTTTCTTTATTTTTGAGCAGATTAGACATCTTTTTTATTTGCATCATCTTCATAAATAACTCTTGTTGCTGCCTCAGGCTGTAGCCCTCAAGGTTTTGTTTGTTGAAGCTGAGTGTTTAGCTGGATCGGACCCAGCCCATGACCTCCGCAGACTCACAAGTCATTCTTGCAGCTCGTACATCGCACAGCGAGCCTCTGCTGTTCAAATATCATAAGTAATGTTTAAACAGGACAGCAGGTCACTCCCATGCCACCTGTTTCTACTTTGTTCTTAAAATAATTGGCGTTTTTACAAAGATTAGGGAGGTGCAATTTGTGGCTTTTCCTTTTTCAAAAGATTTTTAAAGTTTCAGAAAAGGAAGAAAATAGGATTTTTTTTTTATCGTTCCTTCTCCTGTAAAAATATTAGTACCTGTCAGCATCACCTCCTGCTCTTGCCTGTTTCCAGATGTGCCAGCTGCTTTTTTACAAGCTTGTAAAAAGCAATAATAGCGGATACACAGAGACAGCATCATTTAACCCCCCTCCCTCCCTCAGGTCACCTTAACTCCTCTTTCCTTTTAATTCAGCTTTCATCTTTCATTCCTTTACTCATCGCCCCTCCTGTAACCTCCTCCTCATGTTTACGCCAGTTCAAACACTTACTTTTCACATCAGGAGACTGATGGTTTTTTTTTTTTTTCATTTTAACCCCAGAGTCTCTGGATATTTTTAAACCAGTCATCTCCTCCTCTTCCTCTGTAAGGGATTAACACCTTTTCCCCAGGGAGATGAAAGAAACCAGGAGTAAAGCTGAATCTGCTGTTTCCTCAGCCTGTATGGGGGTCAAACAGTGCACAAAACGATGTTACACAAAAACCCGCACACACAAGTGCGCACACAGCTCTTTGAGAACACACCAGGAGGTTGGATGTTATAGCCGTCACTATAAAATCTACAAAGAGCTGCCAGTGCAGTGCTTCAGGCACAGCCAATTACTCCTGCTCTATTTTATAAATGATATGAGCCTCTAAGTGTTTGAGGTTTAATGCCATTACTATTGCATTAAAAGCAAACCAAAACATCTGAGTAGATGGGAGCGTGTAAATTTCACTTTAGTAACGTTTTGGTTTTATGCATGGTTTTGTTGTTTTCTGTGTTTACAGCATTCCTATCTGCTGGACCAATCGCAAAAAAATCCAAAGGAGATGGTAAAAATCTTTTTCTTTTTAATGATTTTTATGCATATATAAGGCAGACTTCTGGTATAGGCAATATAGGCAAATGCTCAGCTGCTTTGTTACTACATGCAAAAGATGTTTTGTGATAAAAGTATAAAAGTTATAAGTATAAAAATATCATACAATGCAGTCAATATTAACTACTGGTGCTCTGTGTGTAAACAGAAAACATAATAAGGATAATGAAAGTTTCAGTTGTGATCTCTGATAAATTTCAGGTTAAAGTCTAGTTTTCAACCTTTTCTACCTTCATAAAATACTGATTTTATGTTGTTTTATCAATCCCAATAATTTAGTAAAATGCTCTACAAACGGTTGGAAAATGCAATGTTTTGAGTAGATATTTTACTAAATTGTCTGGGGTACTATACCTCTGGAACCCCCTAGAACTGTTTCACTCCACAGGTGTTCATTAACATGAACAGGAGTTTCTCATTGCTGTCAGCAGATGTTGGCAGGTATGAGGTAAACATTTAGTATTCAGTTTCAAATTAAATGTATTGTTAACTATTTCAATTGGACATGGAGATAAAAATAATGCCAAAGACGAAACTATTCAATTTGGTATGAGTGTATGTAAATTGTCAGTGAGGTTTAGAAAACTGCACAAGGGTTGCCACATTGTTTAGGACTAGCCCTGCCTAGATTTGACCTAAAGTAACTGACCTCTAAATGAAAGCAACTTTGTCCTTGAGAATATTGTTACCTACATTTAAAAGATCTTTGAATGTGATGTTTAAGTAAGTGAGGCAGTTTTTAGATCAGTAGTGGTTTCTTGTCTCCTGTCCTCAGTGGGGGAGAATATCCAGGAGAAGGCAGCCGCTGCCGCGTCACACAGGAGGCTGATCCGGAACCGTAGGAACATCAGCTGGTACAAACAGCATTCTGACTTCTGGGCCTGGTACAAGTACTTTACTGACAACAGCAACCAGGAGGCAGTGAGTAAACACAAACACATAAAAACACTATCAGAATCTATGTCTAAAATCTTAAAGAACCTCAACCATGATGTCTAAATGTTGTTGGTCTACATGTCACCAAAACACTGACATAAATGATTGTAGGAGATCTAAATGGTAATAAGCCTTTTAGTTTCATTTGGAAAACAATGAAACAAAGATGTCTATGTATTCTATTTTCTGTTAGTTATACAATTCTATTCTATTTGTTGCAAGTAATAACAGTAAAGGATTAATGAGAGCTTATTGTTTTCTAAAGTTTCAGCTAAAGTAACTGAGGGAAAATCAAGTGTGAAAATCAATATGAAGGTGTTTCCTTGAATTCCTAACAAGTTTTTTTTTCCAACCTTGTTTTACAAAAAACATTGCTGATAACAAACTACAACTCAGCTCTCAATGTAAATAACTATTGATTACTTAAAAGACATTGATGTAAGGGTGTATAAAACAGAATTAGCGCACACTTCTATGAAATCTTTGCAATTGGAGTTGTTTTATGACTCAGTTTCAGAAATGGCCCCACTCAGACTACTCTTTATCTTCATTACTTCAAACAAACTTCTCTTTGACTCTCAAAACTGTTTTTGCACTAATCTGTTTCTACTACAGGTAAGACACTTACTGCTGGTAACAATGCTACAGAACTCCATTTCAGAAATTTTGAAGTATTCCTTAAGTACAGGTGCGATTAAAGCAGAAATGTTAGAGCAATAATGAAATACATACAAAAATATAATTTATTGTTAAAGTAAGA
This sequence comes from Cynodonichthys magdalenae, assembly GCA_031762555.1. Classification (NCBI taxonomy): domain Eukaryota; kingdom Metazoa; phylum Chordata; class Actinopteri; order Cyprinodontiformes; family Rivulidae; genus Cynodonichthys; species Cynodonichthys magdalenae. The sequence goes on along the minus strand of JARVJO010000165.1, from coordinate 7,072,774 downwards.
TGGGAAATTTGGTGGTAATTATTTAGTCTTAAATTTTGTAATTTCATATAGCTACAGTCTGATAAAGTTACCAAGCAAAGGACTTTTGTTGATTTTTTCTGATTATTTTGGTGTGAGTAAATTCAAGCACACTCAAAATATTTTCTTTCATGAAGACTTTGAACAGACCACTATATATTCATTGCTACCAGAATCAGTTCACCAATGGGCCCCTTCGCCTCCTCAGGTGCAGGAAATGGATCGCATCTACCTGGCTTACCTCCAGAACAAGAACCGTGCTGAGGCACGTAACTCCTACAAGGCCTACCTTCGGCACCTGGGGGAGATATACAAGTCCTGTTCCGACTCTGAGGACCCCAGCTGTGTGGCGTCATATACATCAAGACCCAAACCTAAGGCAGAGCTTCCCAAACCAGCACCAATGAAAACCTGTGACCCTACAAAGGACCCACAATGCTTGTATATGGCTTTGGTCCAGGGTAAGAGCCCCTACCTGCCTCTGGTGCTTCAAGCTGCCCCTGCAGCACCAGTCAAGGCCCCTGCTCCTTTGTATGCTCGGGCTGCTGCTGCTGCTCAAGCTAAAGATGTGATGTCTGGATATCACTACTATGCTCCATCCGCAGTGTCTGTCCTTACCAAGGTACTGTGTTTAAAACGATGTATTGACTATAATATTTTCTGCACTGTGTGAATAAAAAAGCATTAGTTGAACAAGCTGAGCAGTTTTTTATAGGTACCTTTGGACCAAATTGTCCAGATTTTATCAAAAAGAAGTTAAACGATCTTCCCAACGTTTAAACATCTACAATGTTCTTGAATAAGAAGGTCATTCTAATTCTAATTAAAATTACCCAAGATTAAATTGGTTTCTCTTTTTTTTTCCAGGAGCAGAAAGCTGAACTGCTTCGTATCTGCTCTTCTGATGATGTGGAGTGTCTACAGTACCATCTCAGAGCTGCCTATGGCTATCAAACCTCTGCTGGTCCTGCCCCTTCGTATGCCCACCTGGGCTGTGACCCCAAGAAAGACCCCACTTGCAAACACAAACAAGCACAAAAGGCCCCTTCAGGTCTCTACCGACAGTACCCCAGCTGTGATCCTTACCGGGATCCCTACTGCACCTATGCTTCCTCCCTTACGGTATTTATTATAATAATAATTTTTTCATCACATTTTATCTGTTACCACTTTGTTCCCCGTTTTGCTCTTATTATTGCTACTTACTGTGATCTCTCCCTCCAGGCTCCTCGTTCTGGTCCTGGATCTTGCAACCCTCTTTATGATGACAATTGCAACCCTCTGACTGCCACCAGATTTGCCTCACCCCCAGAGGAGTACCGAAATGATGATAGAGATGAGGCGGCTGCTATCCGTGCAGCTCCTCCTCCTGCTGAGCAGAACGACCCCTATGCCATGTTTAGGGATGCTTATTCTAATGCTAATCGAGTCCATGATCCCTATGCTATGTACCGTCAGCCTCCAACCCCGGCATCTCCTCCGTCTACTGATCCGTACAACATTCTGCGTCAGTTCATGTCCCAAGCTCAGGATAGTGACCCGTTTGCTCCACGCATGGGTACTCCCGAGTCCAATGTTAACGATCCTTTCTCCGCTGCTCGTGACACCATGAATCGTCACAGCCCTCCCACATCCAGGCAGCAGTACCCATTTACCAGTCCAAGCTACGAGGAGCCACCTCAGGAGGAGCGACACCCTCTGGGCCCTCCAGGTAAAACCAAAGAGGGTTATGACTGCTTCATTGGTTATGACCGTGAATGCTACCCCTTGAAGCCTAGTCAACCTCGCTCTGGAGCTCATCGCCGCATCCCCTACACCGCAGAGGCCTATGAGCCCCACCTGAATGCTGATGGTACCCGCAACGGTGTCTTGGAGCCTTCTAACCCTGACTGTGACCCCGAGTATGACCCTGACTGTCGCCTGCGTCGGCACGAGTCACAACCAGCCCAGCCAGAGATCCAGCTCGAGCATCATGCTGAGGACGACTACAACCAGGGTGCGGGAGAAGGCGAACAGCTGGAACAGGAGCCCTACCAGAGTGGCCAGGAAGAGCCTCACATGTCTTACCAGTCTCACTCGCCAGGAATGCCCAGCCTCCAGGACATCCTCAGACTTTACGGAGACCGCTACCCCGGGCAGGTTGATCACAGAGCTTATGCAGGCGACTACAGCAAAAAGTAATCATGCATATGCATGCAGTTGGACACAAATACACAGTCCCAAGCATTTTTGTAGCCCAGTCTTGGAATAACTTTATGCAGCAAGCATCTAGGTCTGACTGGTCAGGAAATGGGACACAAGGGAAGTCTATGGGCCTAAGAGCAAGAACATGCACATATGTCCACATTTATCTTCCTGCTGAAGGAGCATGCTCATAAATCTTGCAAAAAATGTTTGGCTTTGTACGACTTTAGATGCTTCAGACTTGCTTTGTGCGTTGTTCTTCTTTAAACCATCATCCTTTTTCTAGCACTTAAATTTTGTTATGACTTCTTAATTTCCAGCTTTGCTTCTATATCTTTACTTTTCACTTACATTTTTTTTTTTTGGTTACTTTTCACACTAATGGATTATGGAAAAAGTTGTTTCCACATTGAATGTTCTTCTAATTATAATAATAAAAACCCTGAATCCCTTTGTTTGGACATTTTTTTGGTTTAACTCAATAACTTTGTTGGCACTGGTAACTCAAATATAATGTAACCGGTTTGAAGCACAAAATATTTTTCTTCCACATTCATAGGAGAAATAATATCACTGTTTTAATGAGCCTAAAGGGCAGGGGTACTATGTACTTTCGAGGCATATCTACCATCCATCCATCCATCCATCCATCCATCCATCCATCCATCCATCCATCCATCCATCCATCCATCCATCCATCCATCCATTATCTGTACCCGTTTCTTCCTTTAAGGGTCACGGGGGTCACTGGTGCCCATGCATATCTACCATGATCTAGTAATTTTGTTACCTTCAGTTTTTCTGAAAATTAAAATATATCAAAAATAAATTGCATAGCCTCCAAGCCTCTTTAAAAACCTCCTACAGTTTTTGACACTCCCATTTCAGCACATCATCACAAAAATGCTTAATGGCATTTGCTACCGTTTTGTAGAAGCGTTGTAAGCATCCTTGGCATCCAAAAACATTTCCTTTATGAAGGCCCTTTTTAATCCAAAAAGGACTGGATTGAGTTAGTATTACAAGCTCAACAGACATGCAGTTTTACCAGGTTTGGTGGAGCTGTGTGGGGCGAGGTATAGGGAGGGGTGCTCTGCGTGAGCTCCATGGAGGAGCTAGGTATAAATGGGTGGTGCTTTGTACCAGCAAGCATTTCGGCAGCTGCATATGGCTACCACAGGGGATTCAAGGATTTTGCAAACATGCATGAATAAGTCAGAGCAACACTCTGTATGGTTTTGATGAGGGAATGACATTATAACATGATGTAAAGGTTAAAAAAAGTCAATTTTGCATAATTCCCCGCTTATAGAATAATTTCTCAGCAGCATCCACTGAACACTTTGAAATGAAAAGGTATTTTCTCCTCCTTGACTAAAACATGTAAGACAAAAAACATTAGACTTAAACACTTATAAAAAACAATCACTTAAAGCCATGCTGGGTCTGTTTCTTTTGAACTTCTTTGGAAAAATGGTAAAGGATAATGAGGGTGACACGTGATACTTTCTCTGAGGTATAAAAAACACTAATTAAAATAATTATTGCCCCCTTCAGTTCTAGTCTAGTGAAAGCATTGTTGTTTATATAGTACACCTCATATGACATGTTACCTCAAGAAGAACCACACAAGCTCTTAAAAAATGTCAACCTTTTTGTTTTTACTAGCTGCGTTTCGATTGCATATGTGCTCAAAACTTTGTCGATATTCTGTTAATGTCGAAAAAACACAGTTTCGCAACTGCGGCGTTTCCATTAAGTAGGAAATGCTATTAAAATCACATGTGAATATGTTTGTTCTCGCGATCATTATAAACATGGCGGC
>JARVJO010000165.1:7030709-7043237 GCA_031762555.1 Cynodonichthys magdalenae | reverse complement strand
GAAGATATTGAATCCCTGTGACCATTTTAAATAGGTGCATGTGTAGAAATGAACATACAATCCAAATGAACTGGGGCATATAAAAAAAGTGTCCAAGCCTACAATTAATTTGTCCATTTAAATTCTATTCTGGAGAAAACTTCTAATGTAGATTTCTACCTGACCAAGATTTGTCAACCATTGTTGCTTTTGCTGCAGTTTCTGAAGTGTAGACTTGTCAGCCCCATTTGAGCAGCAGAAACTGCTCAAAGGTTGACCTCTGGTTTAATGAACACTAATCGTTTTTTGAAATGAAATGTTAGATTCAAATAATGACAAAACTGGTTTATATTGTTAAGAGACCCATTAACCACGATATTAGAAATAAACATGATGCATTCATGCTCATGAAGGACATTTTGTTACTGATTAACTGAATTTTAGATAAAGTCCTATATATTATACTTTTTGATCACTACACAGGAAGAGAATCAACAAGTCTCTATCTAATATGTGCCTTGCTCCAGCAGTAACAATAATTGTTTACATTTCCGGCATAAGATGGACCTCCCCCAGGGGGGTGGGACCAGGGTTTTCTATAAACAATGGTTTGAACACATGAACCGGGGCTATTTTATTTAAACAAGGACAAAGCTTGGAGTGAAATGGAGATTTTAGATCTGAAAATAAAAATTTAACTGACAACTTATTAGGTTTTCTGTGTATTATTCAGGCCACCAATTTGAACATTTTTTTTCCTATTCATATATGATAAATCCGCTCTGAAAGGCTCCAAATCTTATTTTTGATTTACTAACATGTCTTTTAGAATAAATAAAAAATGGAAGGATTCCATATTTTAAAGGACAGTTGGCAACTCTATTTACTCCCACTTTAGATTTCACTCCCTTTTTGCTTTCAGAAAACAGCCTCGTCTTCTTTATGGTGATGTTGGCTGGTTTGAAAAGGTGACAGATTCTGTCAGACAGACCAACATCTACATGCAATCATTGAAAGTGTTTGCAAACCAATTTGAGTTTATACAGAAAAAAAACCTGCACCATTTACCTGCAATAGTAGCACAAATGGGGCCCATAGCAACCTTTCATGTAGCCCCCATTGCCTCTTCTTCCTATCAGAAACTCATTTCTATGTGAAGGAAATTTCAGAGAGTTTTACATTTTCTTTTCCAATTCTGTTTCTTAAACTTTACTTTCACCCAATTTCCTAAGTTGAGACCCTGCAAAATAATAAAAAGAAAAGAAAAAAAAACATTCTAAGTGCTTGCAGACATGTCGGAAGCCAAAAGAAATAAAATAGGAAATGGGATGTTAAAATAAATTCTTGGGCAAACTGAATTAAACAACAAGGACAAGACAAGCTCACAGAAAAAAGACACAATTGGAAGACCAGGGACACACCAAGTCTAACTAACTATAAATCTATAGAGTACCATCATAAAAACAAAAAGACACACAGATTGATGGGTATTTTATTAGACCTGTCAGAAAACAGGCACAGAACATCAGCATGAAGAGGCCACAAATTAAAATATTATATGAAAAAGCAGATGCTGAGCCTGAGGGATCATTCAGTTTAAAGCAAAAAGGAAAAGTTCCCACAAAGACAGTCATTCAAACATCATCATCAAAAACATTTGTTCAGAATGTTTGTGAAGGAGCAGCATTTCATTAATTTTGTGTTAGTTAGTTCCATTAATACAGTTAGAGAGAGATGGTATTTACCATAATGATTTCTTTTTTTATTGTGTGTAGCTATTTTGTATTATTTCATTTTTAACTGAGAACTTTATACTGTGACTTGATACCTTGACTAAATTGGACTCATTTTGGATAAAAGGCAAAAGTATTAGTGACACTAGTTGTAGACATCAAATGATATGAATTTTAATGAGATTTCTGAAAAACTTGCATTTTTTTTGTGTCTTTTTGCTGAACTATCCAACCACAGTGATTTATGGCGCTAGGTTTCCTGTCCTCAAACTGCTGCATTTCAGTATCTGAGTTGAGTTTGATCGCATGGGTGTGATTATTCTCTCTGATTTGTAGAGGTGAACATATTGATCCAAGTTATCTATCGTTACCAATTGGATTGTATCAATACTAGAGTGATGAGATTTATTTTTTTATTTACACTTTATTTGGACTACTGACTATTTTTAAAAACTTTTTAATGAGTATTAGTCCTGTGTTTATTTGGTATCAGGTAGTCTAGTATTGCTAGTATCGCCCATCCCCACTGATTGTCCAGCTGCTGTCATCATGTCTCTGTTCTGAACAACTGATTCCAGTTTAGTGATTGTGTGTAATTCAGTTTGGGGCCCAGATGGAATCAACTTGCAGCCCATATATGGTTCAAAGGACACTAGCTGACAATAACGGTTTTAAAAGAAACAATATTTTGCTTGTGAAAATGTCCCCTCCATCCATCCATCCATCCATCCATCCATCCTTTTTCCCAGAGTTTCCTTCCAATCAGACATACCTTGAAAACCTCCCTGGGGAGGAGCTCAGGAGGGATCCTTACCCCTTGCCACCCATGTCAATATGCACCAGACTCATGTGGTCCCTCATGCCCAGAAGTAAAGTGTTTATTAGTGAGGATAATACCTCATACTAGTTTTTTTTTTCCTTACAAGTTTTTGTTTTGAACCAAACTAGTCTATTAAATATTTCTATCAAATCGTAAAAAAAATAAATAAATAAAATGCTGAAACGATCATAGCTAGAATAACCATCATAGCTTTCAAGGCCAGAGCAGCACGTGAAATGAGGATAACTTGAAAAAAGTGATCAAATACTGGTTCGTGCTCTTTATCCTGCCCACAAATGAATTATACTCTTCAAAAAACCCCTGACACACTTGAGAATTTGTGAAACAGATATGTTAGAAGTAGATGTTGGATGAGGCCTAATAAGTCATTAAAAAACTAATTTTTATTTCTTCTTTCTGAGGATAATTTGAGCAGAAGTAGCTCTCCTCCTCAGATCATTAAAACTCACATTTTCCATGGGTTTCAGTGTCATCACTGGTAGTTACAGATTCATTGTTGCACATTATAAGTTTTATTGGATTTGATTGTTTGGTTTTGTAATTTTGTCAAAACCACATCTATGCTTCTCTTCTCTTCCTTTTTTCAGCTTTAACTCTTAAAATCTTTCCTTGAAACCTGGTTTTCTCACCAAGGTTTTAACAATCCAACACACAAAGAATTTTAACACTTTGAAACAAAAAAACATCTCACCTGTCTGATTGCGTGCAGCAGCTTGCCATAGGAGTAGACGATTACGGTGAACGGCAGAACCAAGCAGAAGATGAAAAGGCTGATGATGTAGGAGATGTTGTTAGGTGTCTGGGTCTTCCAGTCCACTGAACACGTGGTGCCGGGGCCTTCGGGTCCGTATTTGCTCCAGCCCAGCAACGGGGGCACAGTCCAGGCCACGGAGTAGAGCCAGGAGAAGCAGATCCCTGCCAACGCCGGACGGAAGTCTCTGCCGTCGGCTATAGTGGGCGCCATCATGGTGCAGTAACGCTCGTAGGACAGGACCGCCAGAGAAATCAGGGAGACGATACCTGATGGAGAGAAAATGACACGAGTGTCAGAATTTACTGTCTGAAAAAGCGGCACATTAAACAACACATCGTGATTTTAACTAAATCTGATACTTATTGGGGGCTTTCTGGAGCCAGAAAGCAGATTTTCCAAACTGGAGCATCTGTTCTATTACCCAGAGAATGATTGAGATGCATTGAAATGCAAAGTGAAGTTGAAGATCCGCCTGCTTTGATCATTTTGAGGCTTTTGAATTTTGCATCTTTGGGGCACAAACAAGTTAATTTACTGATTTTAATGTGGAAAAAATGTCAGAATTAACTGTAAGTGGAACAAATTTACATCCAACACATGCTGATTTAGAACCTAACATAAAAAATTTTCATCTTCTTTACCAGAATCACCCATTTTTCTCTACACTGTGGACAAAATATTACATTTATGAAGCATCATTTAACATGTACTATTCTGTATTACACAACAAATGTAGTGTCATAGAATACATTAAGTACTAGCAAAATGTACAACCGTTGTGCTGGTAAAAGCACAATTAGAGTTAAGGAAGAATAAAAACTGAAAATGTATCTAAATTTAATAGCAAAATATGAAGCTAAGGCATTTTATTTTTACGTCCTAACCCCCAAATTAAATCAGGTAGTGACTTGTGTTAAAAGTAGACAGAGGCAAAACCTTCAACAATCTGTGTTAAAAGATAAATGCCAGCTGATAAATATATCCAGTAATAGATTTACCTGTGTGTGAAGCAACTTTAGTTCTTAATCAGAGCCAATCAGCACATAGAGACTAAAGTGATGATCCAGAGGCACTTTGACTTCACAGAAAAGACTTTAATTATGCACAATCACAGACCTCAAAATGGAGCTCTCTGGTTGGCTGAAAATATGACTTAATTTCTGAACATGCTAAGTTTGCTGGAGGTGCACAACAAGGTGAAAAGAGGAACAATGAATCTTGAAAAGATAAATGTTCTTTTTGTATCATCTCTTATATGGTTTCAATGAAAAACAAGGACTCAGTGATTGCAGCATTCCAAACTTTGTTGCTTTTTCACTGTAAATTGACTTTAACAGTATTATTATAAAGGACTATGTAGAATTTATCATTACTTTATGCACCTTTCATTTTGTGAGTGCTTCTTTCTAAAGTTGTTTTATCTACTTGAACCACAGTTTCACATCAACACTAACCTCTACAAATAAGATTCAAACATAACTAAAGTTTGACTCTTTGAGAAAGAATGTTGAATAAACCAGCTTGCAAGTTGGCTTAGATCATGTGGGATTGTTTCTCAGGCAGTTAAAAGCCTTAACTTGATCACATAACTAAGGCTAATATTTAAGTTACCTGCTGAATTTAAAACACAAAGATAGTAAGGTGACGGGCTCCTGAGCGAAACTTTTTCTTTTTATTCTTTACAAGCTTTGATTATCTAATAATGCTTTAGCATCATTTGGTAGCAAGCTTTGTCACAAAAACATTTTTTAAATTAGCTTTTAATGTGAAAAACTATTATTCAGACCCTGTGGGTTTATCCACGACAAGATTCTAATAGGGGTATTACAAGGACAAAAGTACAAAAAGGAGCCACGACAGGAAATTTAATGGGTAAAATAAATATTTAAAAAAATACCATTACGCCAGACGTCCCCAGCCTGGAAAAGTGGACTTTCTGTATTTGGATGGTCTGCTTGCTCAGCAGAGACCAGGTTTTCATTAATTTCTTGTGACGATTGCACAGTGTGCACCCGGAGCCTGTGGGGAATATCAGTCCCCCTAACGCTGGCTTTGACTCAAACATGGCCCACTTTCAGTCCCCTGCATGCATTTTAATGGGTTTTTTTACCTGCAGGCCTGAGTCTTCCTCACCCGACTTCTAAAAGGTGTGGAACAGGTTTATAGTAAAATTAATGACCCCAGAGTACCAGACATGAGTCAGCACAGGAACTAATCATCTTTTACTGACCCTGGCTTTGGTTCTCATTTTATCTCTAATGATCGCCCGATTCTTTTTTACCTCTTTCTGTCTTTCCCTTCTTTGTTACATCCTTGTCTTGTTTTTGAATGTGATAACAAAGCAGAAGCAGCACAATTACACGTACAGTATGTCTCCAGTAAAATACAGACAGATTCAGTGGCATAAACAATCAACTTTGTTAGCATGATGTTAAGTTTGGCCAACTGTTGTACATGTGCTTTATCAATTAATTGTCGAGTATGCCAACAAATTTTTAATATTGCATCCCTATTCATTAACAGTCAAGTTTACCAAACAGTGAACACTATAAGAAAAACCCGATCATCAAATCCAAAACAGGTTCATTTAGTTTACTCTATATTATATTTTACTCACCTTAATTTAAAGCAAACAAAAATGGGGCAACAGTGGCTCAGGAGGTAGGGAGTTTGTCCTGTAACAGGTGGGTTCAAACCCCCCGTTCCATCGATCTTAGTTGTTGTGTACTTGAGCAAGACAGCTCACCTGCCTTGCCTGCTGGTGGTGGTCAGAAGGTCCAGTAGCACCGTTTTATGGCAGCCTCTCCTCTGTCAGTGTGCCCCAGGACACCTGTAGCTTAGTTAACATGGCAAGGTAATTGTTCTGATTTTTGGCACTTCTGACAATCCTAAGGACGCTTCAATTGCCCTGTTGGTTCTAAAGACAATCTTATGAGATATTCCTGCCATGTGTGGTGTGTTAAGAGTGGTCTTGTTGGCTTGGAAGGACGTCAGGACTGCTCCGACCTCAAATCAGGGATATTCAACATGTTGGATTGTCTTATATCCTAGCGTGTGGTGTTCCCTGATGACAGGTATGCTGCCTGTTGAACATGGAGGGGAATCCAAAATCCAAAAAACAAAAAAACTGCCATGGTGCAGCAGAAAGTCTGGTGGACGTCAGGGTCTTTTTGTTTTGTTTTTTCTCTGTTAAAAATAGTCAAACTATCGCTACTTCTTCCTCGTCTGCTATGTTTATTAACTCTAAACTCACGTTTGATCTTGAGAGATCTCACAAGATTTCCTGTCTGACATATGAATGTTGGTGAGTGAGTTCTGTTTGTGTGTGTCTTTCCCGTGTGTCTGTACACCACATACTGTAGGCCCAAACCTGTTAAATCTATGAGTTTTTATCATCATGTGTGGAGTCTCTCAGGGTTTGAATATCAACCAGCAATTTTAAAATCCTGCCATGTGAACCAGGTAGTACCACCATCAGTGTGTGAATGTGTGAATGACTGTTGTGTAAAGCGCTTCGGAGTCTGTAGGGACTTGATAAAGTGCTGTACAAGTTCAGGCTATTTACCATTTACCAAAAAAAAAAAAGACAACAAAACTTTGCTTGTGGCCCTTCTTAGACTAGCTGTTATCTTGTCAGTCCACAATGAGGTCATTCAAAAAACTACCTACAGCAGGTAAAATATTATTTATTCACAACCTTTCCACAGGACAACACTTCTGAATATCCAAACTATAGCTTCATTGAGCATGCACCAAAAAATTTGAAGGCAGCAAGGCTTTTCGAGCTAAATCTCCTCTGTGGGCTGCAATTAAACACAGTCGACTTTGATCTCATCCTACTAAGACATATTAAAATCGCATTAGGAACCACTTTATAAATAAATAAGCATCATCTCAACATCTATTAATATGATGCAAAGCAATGAGGTTGGTTTTTTTACAAGGCAGTTAATTATCACCATCAATCACTTCTTACTACTTATTAAATGTTTGATGCCAGGGTGCCCCTTCCCTCCTGAATGAACCAATAAAAACATAAAATCAGTCCCAGAAGTGAATCTCTGAAGCATCTCAGCTCCTCTCTATCAGAGAGGCTTTGATTCTGTCACAATTTTGACACTTTTGCCTATTTTCTACAGATGTTCTGCACTGCTAAGAACTGTGCAGTATTAATTATAGAGGTTTCCTGGTTAAGGATAAACCTTATTTACATTTCTTTTTTTTTACAAAGTGAACATTTTAAAGCTCAGTGTGGAACATTGCAGAAAGCCTGTTGACCCAGTCAAAATCATTTGGTTTGTAAGAAAATAGAAGTCCAAGATAAATAAAAAAACATTCATCCTATTCTTACTCTGAGTAAAGCTCATTTCTCTGCACCTCACCTGAAGTACAAACGTAAGACAAAAACAGTAAATTTAAAATATTTTGAAAAGTTTGAAGCTGAATGTTCTGAAGAAAATGGAAAAACAAAAAACAAAAAAAAATCCCTGAAGCAAATTACTTATCTGAAAACAATTCAGTCTTTACTGTTCTGTGGTTTCCATCATCATTCAAATGTTCAAGCTATTTGTTAACAATAAAGAAACTATTAAATTTTTTTGCAGCATGAAAGGTTTGAATTAGCAAGCCAGGGTACTGTGCAAAAGTTTTGAGTCCACTTTTATTTGTTTATATTTTACATAAATCAATCACATTTTTCTTTAGGCTTTTAATCTCAATTTGATCAATATTTCTTCTGGGGTTGTTTTGGACTTTGGCTGCTTTCTCACTCATTTCAATCCAGTATTTCGTTATCAATCAATTTTGTTGTTGTTCTTAAATCATTTAAGACTTATTTTTATGTCTGACACTTTTTGTCCTCCAGTTTTTCTTATTCTTATTTTAAAGCACATGCAACACGACGTGTTGTTATATTGCTACAAGCACAAAATGTGAAACGTAATGACAAAAAGTCCAGATTAACATAAAAACATACATTTTGTCTCAAGTCAGAATTTTATATCTAAAATCAATCTTCTGTTTTGTGAGCAGTAAAGAGAGACTAAAAGCTTTCTTATAGCCTACTATAGGTTACTCTTTGGTAAAGTTTTTAAATCTCCAGAGTTTTCTGTTATGGTTGAGTGAAGATCTAAATGAAACCTGCAGTATATTAGCAGGTTTTAGCAGAGAACTTGGAAGAACAATATAAAAGCACACAGAATGTCAGTTTTTTACATTTTACACAAGTTCTTTAGTACTGACTTTAAATTTTCTTTATAGCATCACACACTTCCACATGGTACTGTTTACTTCTAAAACCCAAAGGTCTCTATTTTTTCTCTTCTTGTCCTGCTCTGTGGAGCAGAATAAAAACATGCAGTGATGCAGCTTTTACGTCCCAAACTGCTGACTCAGCCTACCAGAGGATTCAGTACTTCCAAAATCCTTTTTATTCAGATTGGAATTTGTCTCATTACACTGTTTTTTATAAATTATATTTCATTCATTGAATGTATAAATATTTTAAGGCTTATAAATCATTGTAAGTTATGTTACGGTCTCTGTATTTCCATGATAACCAATACTTCAATAATTAGTTTTGATATGTTTGCAAAACCATAGTTGTTTTTTCCCATGTACTGTTTGCATTATTTATTCTTTTTATCTTTAACAATATTTAACTTCTCTGGCATGACTGACCCTCCAGATCTGCTCTATTTCCTGCAATTTTGTCAATCTGTTAGGTACTAAAATAATATTTGACTGGTTTATTGGTTGACTGAAGTGATTTCAGACCAATTATTTAAGGCTTTTTTTTTTTTTTTTTTTTTTGCAAGTCCAGACTCTGAAGAGGGAACATGAGATCAGAAGCAACAAAAACTTGATGCACATGCAGCTTCAGAAAACAAATCTACTCCAAACTGCTTCTCAACAGAAAACTATGATTAAATCTTGTTGTAGTTTCAGGAAAAGAGAACTCAAGCCCACAACAGATCGATCGCTCTTTTAAAATTTAAACCCCAAACAGAGAAACTCTAAAGTGAGCACGTCGATCAGCCCCGCATCTTTCATGCTTCAGTTTGTTTCACTCCAGTTGCTGGAAAATCTGGATCCTTTAGCTTCTGAGCTGTGAGCTTAAATCAATAAACCCTGATCAGAGTGTTGTCCTGAATCCAACAGGTCACTGGTTTGAGTTCTGTCAATGTCAGCTCAAATATGAACTCAATATGAATTATAAAAGATGATTTATTTGCACTGGAAATGCTTTCCCCTCGTTTTATTTTAGTATCTATCCATGTCATCTTATCATAATTAAATTATTTTGGGTAATGATGAAAATTCACATAATTGTTTGTTTTCATAGTCAGTTAAAGTTTGGTGCACTAAACAGAACAACAGATTGCACTATTGCCATTTTAATAACGTGCAGTCTATTTATTAATAACAAGCTGAAAATTAATTGGATCTTTATGGTTGGCAGAACTGCAGCTCATGTCTTGTTAGTTTTGTTTAAGAACTTTTGTTTTGAAGGATTGTGCACCGAGCTGCCAAACTTTCTGCAACATTGAAAATAATAAAAAAATACACTTCAATTATCATTATTCAAACTCTGCTGACACACAGCACTGACTCACCCAGACATGCGTTAATGAACCCGTACCAAACGCACCCCGCGCGCCCGATCAGCCAGCGCCCCTGGGTGCTGGCCGCGAAGCTGAACGGGGTCCCCAGCACGCTGACCAACAGGTCGCTCACCGAGATGCTCACCAGAAGCAGGTTCATGGGCGTGCGCAGAGCCCGGAACCGGCAGAAGAGCGCGAGCACCAGGAAGTTCGTGAGCAAACCGAGGGCGCCGATGAAGCCCAGGCACAGCGCCACCACCAGGTGCCCGGTGGGGCTCAGGGACGGCGGGGGCGCAGCGCCGTGTTGGCCCGTGGTCACCTCCCCGGGACAGCGCGCGCAGCTCGGGCTCTCGTTGGAAACGATCATGCCGCGCTGAGCCGCGGAGTTTTGACCAGAACCATCCGGTCTCAGTACTTTTTCGTGCGGTCAGCTCATCTGGAGGAGCAAAAGCGCGCGGACTGTGGAGATGCGCTACACTGTAAGCACACTCATTACAAGAAAATAAAAAGGTATTCTGCTCCAGACCCACTTGTCCAATGAATAAGAGCAGATCCAGGTGTCTTGTAGACCCGCCTCTCCACCGCGCGCTCTGGGTTCTGCCATCACACGCGCACAAAGTGCGCCTCAGCAAATGCGGATTTTAACTTGCCTTCGGGGATAAAGGCTCATCAGGGGGGGATGTGTGTGTGTGTGTGTGGGCGTGTGTGGGCGTGGGTGTGTGTGTGTGTATGTGGGAGGGGGGTGGTGGTGTCTTTCAACTCCTCATTACGAAGGAAATCAATGCACAAGTCAACAGCAACAAAATGAAGTGGGAAAAAATAATTTGTTTTAATTAAGAAGTCAAGCAGATTAATGGAAAAGTCTCTGTGGGGGATTTGTTTCTGAATGTTTCTATTTCTTCTATAACAGTTCATCATCTACAGTTCATAATGTCATCAGGGCGAGAAGTCAGTATTTGATCTTTAAACCTTCAGGAAGCACTCAACCTTTGTGGTAAATACTGCACACAGCAAAAATCAGTGTTATACTTTTCTGAGTTGAACTGAACTCCTGAAGTGTTACTTTCTGAGTTAACAGCCAGCCATTGTTAGTGTTAATTCAAAGAGTTGATTTCAGCAGTGTTGTCTTAACTCTGGAAAGAGTTAAATAAATAAAATAAGCTCCACTCGCTGTTAAGTAACACTTAAAAGTGTTATATGTTATATAACACTTAACAGTGTTGTCATATAACACCATAGTGTTGATTCTGAAAAGCCCTGCCCTTTTCTACCTCATGCCAAATGAGAATATTCAAAGCAAGGGATGCTGGGTAATATTGTAGAAATTATGTGTTTTGTATGTAAATGCAGATGTTCATGAGTGAAAAATTGAGTTGTTCGGGTTAGTTGGTTGTTCAAGTTTAAGTCTGTGTGATTGGTCATAAATCGACACCATGAGTGAGAAGTATTCCTGGTGTGTGAAGGTTGACTCTTTTGTGCTGCTGTGTTTATACTATACTTTAAGAGTTGACATAAACTCTGAGCCAGAGTGCAATCTGCACTGCAGCCTACAGTGTAAAACTTGTTAAATTAACACTTTGGATTTTGCTGTGCATGGACCCAAGAACATTTCCAAACATCGATATCTGCAAACACACATTGCTGCGCCAAATGCTGCTTAAAGAGCATGCAAAGAAGACACCACTTGTCAAACTCTGTCATTTCTTTTTGCTTTTAGCTCATTAAAAATGATCTGAGGCAAAGTGGAAAACTGTTCATCGGTTCTACGAACTGAAAGTTCTTGATGCCACGTTACTAAGAGAGGGACCATCAAGCCTGTTTTCAAATGCCTGCCTCTCTGATGGTATGGGGGTGCTTTGGTGCTCATCTCACATCTGGAAAGGCATCATCAGTGCAGAAGCGATTTTAAAACGTATGCCTACACAAATGTGCATAAAATAAACTTTTGCAAAACCTTTCCTTGAAGAGCACACGTGTCTGTTTATCTCTACCCTGACATACTGTCCGTAAAGTGTGCCATGCTCTTTAGGTGACCTTTAAAAAATGTGACCTTTAATAAAATTATGCATGCAGGGCTGCTGAACTTCACATGCTAAAAACACATATGCTGGGGAAAAAAAATCAAGGTAATAAGACTAATCTGAATCTAATTTTCAAATGAATGAGCAGCTATGAAACTTTTATTGGAGTCACATCGTGGATCACCCTTCTGCTCAGAAAGTTACCACAGAGCGTACTTAAACACAAATCTTTTTTTGGACAATTTAAACTCTCATTCAAAGTCAAATCTTCTGAAGAAGTGATGATGTTCTGTTCATGGTTTGGGCTTTTTAGACTTTATGTCTTTTTTTTGTGGCAGATGCACCAAATTTTATCCACTTTTATTTATTTGTTTTTTATTTATTTTATTTGTTAAACTGGGTTCAGGCACTCATGGTGCTGCCCATGTGGGTTTTTGTTTTACTGTCTGTCTGCAAATATATATCATGTACCATGAGTGGATTTTAATGAATCTCTCATTAAGTAAGTTATGTATGTACATCATGGGCGTAGGTTTGGGTAGGGACGGTCGGGACATGTCCCGACCAATATTCAAGGGATATAAAATAGTCCCGACCA
>JARVJO010000165.1:6996745-7028485 GCA_031762555.1 Cynodonichthys magdalenae | reverse complement strand
GCTGTAAGGACAGTGAGTGGACCCATAAGTTAGATATCTATCACGCAACGCATTTGTTGTAAAGTCCGGTGTTTAGTAAGGTCAGCACTGAATGTGAGGTAGAATACGTCTGTTAATTATGTAATATTTTTTCACATAGGATGCTCAGACAGCAGAGCAGAATGCATCTCAACAATTGGAGGGGGGTTGGGGGGGTGTTGGTCAGGAAGTTGTAAGGTCCCACCAAAACTTAGACCAAACCTACGCCCTTGATGTACATCAGCAACTGTTTTAGTTTTACAGGTAACTTGATTCAAGATGGCTGCCGTGGCCAATGGACCAACTTAAAAACAAAATTAGCCACAACTCAGTGATTTTTATAAACATTGAGATGAAAAGTGACAGGGACATCTTTACACATACTTTAAGTTTTAACAGATTATGCAAATCTTTGTTTCAAAATTTGGCATGCGAAGCTGCAATGTGCATTTCCTCAAGGAACACTTTTGTTTCTTTGCAAAAACTGTGAAAAAAAATAAGAAAGAAAAAGAAGAAAAAACTGTGAAGATTTAAGAAACTAAAAACCATCAACATTGCAGAGTTACTTTTCCAAAGTAACTCTAGCAGCAAATAACTGACTCTGAAAAGTGCAAGAGGTCAGAAATTATCTATCTGCTTGACTATTTCCCTTATCAAAACAGACATGCAAATGATATTTCTATTGGCCTAGTTTTACTTATCGGACCGATACCAATATGCTAAAAAATGACCAACATCAACCGATACTTATGTTGACGCCAATATATTGTGCATCCCTACCTTAAACCAATCACTTTGAACAATATCTTCACAGGGAAACTGACGGGACAAAAAAGCAAAAAATCCAATAAATTTTATGGAAAATCTCCTTCTTTTCAGTTGTGTAACATAAAATAATATTAAGTCCTGCTGCAAAACGGTCAGTAATTATTAAGTAAATGAAATACAAAAAAAGAAAACCACAGTCAGGTCAATTCTAGGAAATAATAAACATATAGTTATTTTTTTACATTCATTAAAAATAAATAAAGTTGTGTTTTGGTAAGGGCAAGATAAAGAAACGGTGATTATGTTTTATTGTTGAACAACAACATGTTTTGATTTTAAATACAACTCTAACTGGAGGTGCTTTCTACTAGAGTCAATCACAAAATGAGATAATCTAACAAGAAGAAATTGCTGTATAAAATATAAATCACTTTCCCAAAGCATAAATCTTCCAAGAAATGACACCCCTGATGAGAACGAATAAATTTACTTTTAATCAACAAATATTTTTACTGCTAATAAAAATAAGATTACCACATCAAAAATCACAGACATCCCTTCTTCCCCCCCAGCGAGTGTATTTATTAGGATAAGTAATGAATACATGAATATCAAGTTTATTTGTTTGTTTGAAGTTTGGTGCATTTCATTTTAAATTTGCATAGAAACGTCACAATTTGATGTCCCAATTTAGCAACAAATATAGATGTTCAAAATGTCAAAAAGGTGTTTTGGTGTGTTGGTGCTAAGAGCAAAATCCTTTGCAATTTTAATTTTTTAAATTTATTTAAAGATAAGTTTTGGCTGAAATGGCTTCATTCTCCAGCTTTGGGAAAAATAAACCAAAATTATTCAAAAGGAACTTTTTGTATTCAAACATGGAAACTGAAACAGCACTATATATATGTGTGTGTGTGTGTGTGAGTGTGTGTGTTGGTTTTAAAGTTTTGAGTGTATTTTAATTGTGTTGTATTATTTCTTGTTTATTTCTTGTTTTCATCATGTTTTGTTAGTTTCCTCTGTGGGTCATTAATCAATGATTTTTCTTTCCCTCGTTATAACTCCTCACTCACACCTGCACCCCACCTGCTCATCAGCCCAGGTGTTTTAAATGAGTAATCACTTCTCCCAGCACATTTATTCTTCTGTTCAGGCATATTGTTGTTTCCCATGTTAATTTAGCTGTTCTTCTTTTTGGGTTTGTTCCCTGGGTTATGTTAGATTTTTGAGACCACAGTTGAAGTTCACTTGTTCATTAAAGTTTCAGTTGTCTTGCAGTGTTTGATTCAGACAAACTATTTTTTTTTCAATTTGGTTTTATTTCTCTGATAATTGAAAGAGAGAAACTTTCCTTCTGTTCAATAACCAAAATCGAAAGTCATAGTTGAGCCCAAGGTTTATTTGTGTCTTAATTCTCTTTTAATTGATTGGATGATTAGAAGTAAACCTCAAAATTTTTTGAGGTGGAGTCTATGGAAATTATACAAACTAATATTATCTTGCCTGTTGCAGATAGCTCTTTACATAACAGTATGAAGAAAAACATTTCTGAGTGAATCAATGAACTAACAGTTTGTTCAAGCAGGGGTAACCAAAGTGGACTTCACAATATTTTTGTCAGTTTTGTATCAATTTTTTTTTTTTTTACAGAATTTATTCATCTTTACTAGCACAAATAGCATCGGTTAGCTGTAGCACTTATGGGCAAACATCGAACTGGAACACCATATTTCTGATGGAAGCTTCCTTAATCCTAAAATGACGATAACTTTTGTGTTGTTCAGATATAAATGCAAATTCAAATTGTAGAAGTTTTTGTGATATTTTTTCTCCTTTCAGACTGCCTTTTCAAAATAAAGATTATGGCTGTATGTCAAACAGGATATGATGAAAGATAAAAAAAAGAAATGCTTTTACTTTTCTGTTTGTTGGATTTTCTTCCTGCCTGTAAACTAGTGTCTGAATGGGGAAAAGTATGAACACATATCAGTAATCTTGTGTTTTGTTCTTACAAAGATGAGTTGGATAGAGATGAAGTCAAGTTGTGTTTGTTTGTCTTCACTCTTTGTTTCGTCTTCTGATTCTTTCCTCACAATGTCAACAGACTTGTTTGGCTCAGAACTGGCTCTGTTCTGGGATAAGCATCAGTATCCATTTATCCACATCATTACCCACATCAACCACCGCAGCCACAGACTCCCAGAGTTCAGACTCCAGTCTCCTGTTCACAAGACGACACTTTGACTTCTGGGTAGAGCAGCTTTGTGATCACTGAGGAGCAGAGGAAGACAGTTTATCCTTGAACGTGTTTAACAATTCAAACTGTTTTACTTTATATTTTCTTCTACTTTGTCTGATTGGGTTATTGGTGAAATAACATTATTAGATTTTTTGCTTCTGGATATATAAACTTAAAGTTCAAATCCACTACTATTATCTTTATATTTTGTTTTCAAAGAGCCAGACTTTCTTATAATCTTTTGAAAGTGCTTCTGATTGACATTTCCTCAAATATTCTAGAGGTCTTTTTAATGTTTTCTTTTGGACCTTTGATCCTCTTTTTATGATTGCTGTTTAGTTTTTTAAAACATTTTTTGTACAGCCTGTGTACCAAACTACAACAGCACATTGTGCAGTGGGGAAAATTGGAACAATAGGAGAAATGTCAGAACAAACAATTTACAGAAGACGAACAGTATTTGAAAGTTTTGTTTTTAATAAACAGAAAAAAAATCAGTGAAAACCAAACACAGGAGCTGAGAGCTCATCTACATGTCCAGTTTGCAGCTAATAGAGCTTTAAGAATCACCTTGTCAGTGCAAAAATACTTTTTTGTGTGTCAAACTGTGTTATCCTGGCTATTTTTCAGAGATTTAATTAAATAAATGGGAACACTTTGTGTCTTTGTGGCCAGTTGCTGGATAAGAAATGCCAAAAAAATTGTATTTATTAACAACTGGTTTGTTATTAAATTTTCTGTTTACTGCCTCATCCCTTTCATGTAGAAGCAAGATTAAAAAGGTAATGTAGCTAATTCAATCAATCAAACTTTATTTTTGAAGCATTTTTCATACAACAGAGTGAACTACAAAGTGTTTTACATGCTTTGAATATTAAATCAGAACAACCATAAAATGAGAAGCAGCAATCCAGCAAACAAAGACACATAATGAGGTCATTTCAAACAGGAACAAGTCATTAAAGGTTTTAAACATTGTAACTGAAGGGATCGGGAGGAACCTAAATATTACTTATGGGGAAACAGGTTTTAAGAAATTTTATGTACTGTATATATTTATCTGTCGACTAAATGAGTCTGTCAATGGAGTCATCTTAATACTGACTAATGCCCCAGAGACATCTTTGGAAACACTGATTGTCTTCCAAAAGGAAAAGGTTTTTTGTAATGTGACTTTTTCTTTTTACTGTCTGTTTTTTTATGTAGAATATCACCCTGAGGCTGCAAGTACATCATTATTAAAGTTAGGCATAATACTGTAGGTGTTTATATATATATATATATATATATTGGGTGGGTCACCTGACACACATACACACTCCTAAAATGTTTTATAGCGTTTTAATGCACCTTACGATCCACTCTTTCAGAAAAGATACGTTAACAGAAGGTAATGAACAAGGTATCAGCAGATTGTTATTGATTAAATGACAATTCATTAAACATTTATGCACACAATGATGCCATCAGGGGTCAAAAGGTCACAACCCCAACAGAAGATGAAAACCGTTATTTTACAGCCTCGAACTATTCAACTTTTTTGGTGGGGATTTTTATGCACACTCGGATCCATTTATTCAGAAAAAAGCATATTAACAATAACAAAGTTTCTTCTCCCCAGGGACAGATTTTGACCACATCCCTACATACTGTGTTCACAGATCAGAAATTCAGGCATGTGAAACTTCCATGAAGAATATTTCACTATGTAAAAGAGAAGATCAGGAATCTATTCTTAATTGGTCTCACACTTAGATATGATTCTGTTGATTAATTTTGCAACAGATTACATAATCAGTAGGGGTGCAACGATACAGAAAATTCACGATTCGGTTCGGTTCGATATTTTAGTCTCACGGTTCGATATTTTTTCGATACAAAAAAAGAGCTATGCACTTCTTAACTTGTAATTTTTTGGAATTAATTTTGAACATTTGTTTAACCTCAAAAATACAGTTTTTGAATGAAATGTTGCTAAAACAGCAAGTTTCTCAGTGGATCTGTGCTCGACAATGAAGCCTAAGTAGAGCAGTCGAACACAGATCCACTGATCCTTCAACACAGAGCATCTTCAGATGACAAGTTGATAAAATAAATAAAAAAAATTTGTATTGTTCGATACAAGAATGTATTGAACGGTTCGATACAGAAACATGTATTGTTGCACCCCTAATAATCAGGGGTTAAAAGTCACACCTGTGACCATTGTTGAACATTCATAAAGGAGTGTTTATTGAAATTGAAAGGCTTTCATAAAATTTTTCTTTGATGAGCTTGAACTTTAAATCTTCCATAAATTGGCTGATTTAATACATCTTTCTGTGTAATATAGCATGTGCCAAACAAGCCATTCTCACATCAGTTTGGTGAGAATGGTGACCCAGCCTATTACAACAACAATTTTTTGCTGAACTATAAATAAATTTAATTTATCATGCAATTAATGGATTTATTGCTTGCGGTGACAGGCATAACCATGGAGAAAGTGAAAAGTAACTTAACTCATCCATGCAGCCACTTCATCTCACATATCTCAGCACAAGTGATGATCTTAGTTTAAAACTCTGGCATGAAAGGAATGTTAGGCCTTGTGTTGATAAAGCTGGGAACATCTGTGCTATCATTATGTTGTGAGCTGAGTGGATCTAGTATTGGCATTCCAGCTCATCGGAGGGGCTAGCAGGGATCCTCATGAGGATGAGCAAAGCACAAGATAAAGGTTTAACAGCCGATAAACAAAAGGAGAGACGTCTTAGAGGACATGGAGCAGGCAGACAGTTCCCCTCTCCTCCACCTGGAGGGAACAGAAACCTTGTGAAGAACATTACAGCCACATGTCAATCAATAGCTGCAGGCTATTTCTCTTCATGCCTTTGCAATCTGAGCTTACTGAAGTGAGGCAGCATTGTCAAGAGACAGTCCTCTATAAGTGTAAGGTCATCAGTTCGACCCCAAAGGAAGGTGATCAATCTGTGACTCCAACAAAGAATAATAATGAATCGAGGAGCAGATCAAGAGGCTGGACCTGTGTGATAAGACTCGTGCAGAAATGTAATGTAAAGATGAAGAAGATAAAGGTACATTTTCAAAGAGCACTTAAATAAAAAAATAAAAACTGCAGAAGAAGAGTTCTGGTTTTACTGCTAGAATTCTACTTGAAATGTCCTACTGCCTGCACAGTGACGATGCTGACACATGCCAGAAATGTGGTGCTCCTATTTCATGCATGTCATATCATGATTTATGTGTTGTATTAGGCTTTTTTGACCCTGTTATTGGAAAGGACTGTGCACAGCCTTCCTTTTCTTTCACAAAATGTTACATAAGCCAACATGTTGTGAGTACCAAATCAGTAGGGTTTCCAAGTAATTTCTTGAATGTGCTAAGTTGCCAACAGTCACAGTCGAGTGAGGTCCTGGTTTTATTATGAGATCTGTGCTGCTAACTGTCTAAACCTTGCACTTATTATCTTCACAGCACACATTTTTCAGCTGTCAGGTGGGAACTGTCTCACCTCTAGAGGATGTTTTTTCTATTATTAAATTCATAAAATTAAAAAGCTGTTTTTTTTGTCTCGCCTGTGTTTTTACCACAATACTTAGCATCAACAACATTTTTGGCTTGTTGACCAAATAAACAATTAATTAAATTAAAATACATGAGAGGCAAAACTGATAAGAGGATTATATTTGCAAAGAGGTCTCCAAGAATTAGAAGGACACTGTCTGGGCTTGGTTCCAAAGTTTACCTCCAACAACTAGATGGTAAAAAATTTGGATTAGAGAAAGGCTGGGTAATACCATTTCTGTTCATGTCTTTGACTTGGAGTTTAGACAGTGGGATTCTTTTGATTTTCCTAAGTGGTCTGACAGAATTTTGTACAGCATTAGACAGCACTTAGCCTAATTTTTTAAATCCTCTGAGACTTTAAGTGATGTCACCTGTGTGCGCAGTGGAAGGTGCTCAAATAGTGTATTAAGAAAAGGACAAATTGTGAAACGTCTGTGTTCAGCACAGTGTCGGCTTTACAAAATGCAGCCTTGTTAATGTAACATTAAGAAACAAAGAACCATTCTTTTCTTTGACAAACAGAAGACAAATTCTGATTAAAAAGCATCTTTCCCAGAGGGTCAGATATTCTTTTTCAGAAGCTTTTCCTAGACAGAAGAATTTTGGACAAAGTGATACATTTCACAGGAGGCACATACAGTAGATGAGTAATGGTGTAAAACAAAGTGAAACTAAAATTTAAAATTTTGTCCTTTGGGTGCATCAGAGTAGCCGGTCATATTGCATTGTGAAGAGCAGCCAAACTATTAGACTGGATTTGAACTTCTCCAGAACTAAAGAAAACTGTAGATGTGTGGCAAAAATTACATAATTTTCTTCTTGCATGTGCTCTGAGAATCCAGTCTGTGCACATGGTCTGTTGATTGGTCAGAACTTTTGTGGGCATGTTTATGCGAAAATAAAGGTAAACAACACAGCTGTCATTTCACTAAAACGCTGATTCGCTGAGGATCAGCTGGCATCGGCTGTTAGAAAACACAACCATCCTTATAAAGTTACTCAATTTTTTTTCTTTTAAAGATAGTCCAAGAACTTGTGGAAGGAGAAAACATTATTTTTGTGCATGAAGGAGACAGTGTGGAGACACAGGCGGCTCTCTGTGACCGTGCTGGCAAATAAGGAGTACTCATCATCTGGGACACGTTCTTTATGCTTGGTGGTGGTCTCTTCATGACAAATCTGCAAATGTCAAAGGGTGTTTACTGTCTGAGCCTGTATTATAAAAGTGTATGTTTGTGGTCAGGAAAATGAAGGATAGTGATAGATTAGTGGAGACCAGGAGGAAGGGCATCCCAGTAATTCTGCTCTGCAGTTTCTTGTGGATCGTGTAATGTCTATGCCAAAAATAATATCTCATCTCATCTTGAAGAGTATGGAAAAAGCTTTGTGTATTAAGGACTATTGACAAAACTGGACTAGGCTTACAAAGTCGGAGAAGTCAGCAAACAAGGCAAACAAATCTGAGAGAAAGTAAGAGAATACTGAAAACACTTGTGTTTTTCAAGTCAACTGAAACCCCAATTTCAGAGTCAGGGAAGGAGATGACAACCCACATAGTAAAATCTGCCTGGCCCAGTTCTGAATGCCCTTTGGTGGCACAGATATGGTTTGCCAGAGGTGGCGCCACATAAACCAAACCACAATTAGGCCATCTTAAAACCAGTGCCATTACCTGGCCCACATCCAGTCGACAAACCACTTGCTGTGCCAGCAGTGCCAGCTTGACACCAGATCTGGCCCACACCTGTCTGCTTTGTGGGAACATTAGAAAAACACAAAAACAGATCTCCTTTTGATTATAAATGTGAAGCAGAAATTCTGACTTTTTTTATTGAACAGATTTCAGAACACTTTTAGCAAAAACGAAAAAAAAAACCAAGTTGAGTTCTTGAAAGGAAAAAGAAAATCAACCACATTTATACAAAATCCCATTTTCTAGTATAAACCCAATTTCCTTGAACAAACTTCAGTGCACTCTTTCCTGTACCTCTTAGCCCTACTACATTTCTATGTTCATCACAGGAGGCAGAAGTGTCCCAAAGTTTTCGTGATGTAGTTGAAGGGCAGTCTGGTCCTTCAGAGATTTTTCAGAGGCACACATTAAATGAAGAAGCTATATTTAAACTGGAAAGAACATAATTTTTCAGCTCACTGAGGCACATGAATGCTCCAGTTAAGTCAGAAATATGATCACAGTTTGTTCTGTTCCTGTGTCGATACCAGATAGTTTTGCAATTTAGCAATGACCTTCAAGCTACCGTTTTATTTTTTATTTATTTAGAGTAAACAGTTTGCAGATGTGTTGGAATGTCTTCCACTGTTATTGTTTTAATCATCCTCAAAATATTAGACATCTTAAAATACAAGACTTGGAGGCACAGTGAAGAGGATTGGAGAGTTGAGACAACTTAAAAACACAAAAATAAAAAAATAAAAACACAAAGAAGATTCATGTTTCAGTTTCAGGCACCATGGGAGTCACAAGACTTTGTTGTTTTATTCTTCATTGGTCTCTTTAAATTCAAAGCACACATGTTCACCATAATGGTTGTAGCTCTGCTTGAGTTGGTGCATTTATGAACAATCATGATTTTGTTTTCTTCTTTGTTTATCTTTTTATTATTTGAAAATCCTTTTACCTTCTTCTAGCACCTCTGTCCTCTAGTCCTTTCACTTCTCTGCAGGGAGAACATCTTTTCCTCACGGTTTGACTCAATCGATTTCAACCCACTTCAAGGATGAGTCATTTTTACAATTTTCTCCACTGTCTACCTCTCCTTTATGTCTTTTTCTTTGTATGGACTTAAATAATTATCTAATTGCTTCATGTTTTTTTTTTTTTGTTAGTCTGGTCAGGTCAAATTAGTTCAGATTTCAGAGCGTCGTGTCTGTCCTCGACACAAAAGAATGGTTTGGCGCAGGCGTGGAGAAGACAGCCGTGAGTTAAATTTAAAAGACAGAATGGAAGCTGTCAACATGGCGTCACTAATAAGATTGACTGAAGTGGAGCAGGTGTTGAAAATGAAAAAGCCTTCTCAGGTTCATAAACATGTTGTGTTTCAAGTTGATTCCTGATTGAATATCTAACATAAATAATTTATTTATTTATTTTCTGATTTATATAACTAATAATACTGTTAAACATTATTTATCTGAGAGAAGGAGGTGACAGTAGTCGTTAGAATGACAAACAAAGCCACAATTGAGAAATTGTGTTACAGACTGATAAACCCAGTGTTGAACATTTTGTTTATAATTCCAAATAGGTATATGTTTGACACAAAAACAGGAATGCACATGACTGAAATAACATCATATTCACAATAAAACAGGGTGTCGACAGCAGCATGCTGTGGGGTTCAAACAGGAATTACAACCCCAATTTTAGTGAAGTTTGATGGTGAAGAGGTTAATGGGAAACAGGTAAGTGTCATGATTAGGGATGAGGGGAGCATCACCGAAAGGCTCAGTCATTTTACAAAATGTCCCAACTTCATTGGAATTGAGGTTGTATTTACTGTAAGAAAAATCACTAAAAAACAAGAAGTTGTCATTCACTTGTAATCAAGCAGCATTGCAATGTAAAAACTATTGATTATAAATTTGAAAATGTGTTACTTTTAGTCTTGTAGAGCATCTTCTTATTTATATTTTCAAAATCAGCCTTTGCCATCTTTAAGGGAAAAAAATGAACGCATGTCCATATAATTTCAGTGTAAAATATATCATAGGTGATTGGAGAACATCTTTCATAATCTAAAAAGTAAAACTTTTAACTTGATTTGGGCAAACAACTTTAGGTCACATTGACACAGTTTCTTTGGATTTCTTTCAGAGAAGCATGTTAACTGCTGTTAAACGGTGCAATTATTCATTCTTCTAAGTGAATCTATGAGATCATGTCCGCTTTGTGTCTGACTAGCTGGTTTCTGCCAAGACATCAGATCTCTCAAGTCCCCTCATTAGAGCCCCAGTCAGGCGTGGTTGCCAGATAGAGTTTGGTGAGTGCTGGCAGGAGCACAAACAGAGTGGCAGCACTGTTTGCCTCCCAGATATCTGGCCCAAAAAACAAAACGACAACAGCAAATTACCCTGAAACACAAAGAAGTTGACCTGTTTTCAGGCTCTGATCTGCGTCACTGAAGCCTCAGGTAGGTTTCTTCATCCAATTCTCATTTTCAAGCAAAAGACCAGATTGAACCTAAAAGCATAAAACAGATGGCAGACGGAGGAAGCAAATTTCCACAGGGATGCAAACAAATATGCTTACCAAAAGGCGAGAAAGATAAACAAATAAACAGGCTAAATATCCAAGTCTAAATGTATTGACATCTTTGTCTTCTTTGAATCAACTTAACTCCGGAGGTGTGTGTTAGGAGCGATGTCTGGCTGTGCAGGGTGAATGCTAATTCATCTGAAACCAACTCAGGCTGGCTTTGGAGCTGATCCGCTTGATTAACCTCTGCAGTTATAAACAGAAGCATTTACCAAAGTGTAAATTGAGGTTAAAGTTGCCATTGTGTGAAACTGTTTTTGCTTCAGTTGTTTTATTTTTCTTTTGTTTATCTCTACAAACAGATCAGAACAGAAGACTGAAAAATGGATCTTGTTAATGGATCTTGCTCCGTGTTCAAGAGAACTTTTCAGTCTTGTTTCCAATCATTAGAACATGTCAGTGTGAGGTTATTTTGACCTGATCGTTTGCTCAGCCACGGCCAAAAGTTTTGTCTTCAAGTTTTATTTTTGATATGATTAAAATAAAAAAAAACAAATTTTTTACTGATTAAATAATATCACCTGCTGCCTTTTTGGACTTTTAAATTAAAATAATATATTTTGAAATTATGGAGTTGTAGCCATTTTGGTCAGACACTGGTTCCAACAAATAAAGCTGGGTGAATACGTTTTACCTTGTTGACATGTTTTAATTGATTTGTAAATAAAAAAATATTTCTGCACCGCTAGATAGTTATAAACCCCTCTGTCAAACTAGAATGAACTGCTGGAAGCTGGAGAAGGGTGAAGTTTGATATGCTTTGTTTGGGTTTAGAGACAGCTTCAAAACGAGTTGATCCAAGACACACCTCAGTGGAAGAGAGGCTTGTAGAGTTACAATAAGGAGGAATTCCGACCAAAACATTGCAGTTCCACTTTATATAGACCCCAACTGAATGTGAAAAAGAAGGATTTAAGTGTCTCCTTTAAAATCTGTCCAGATGTTCATGAGATATTTTGCTAACAGAGTTATCTTCAAATGGCATCATTTTTGAACAAAAAAAAGTGAAAAATATTAATGCGCAGAATATTTGTAGAAAATTTATTTTAGCTGTAGCCACACAATTAGTTTTAGAATATTTTTTGTAAAAGTGACTGAATTATAGTCATTTTATTGTTTTTTAAGGTCAGTTGGCTGTGGTGGCCATCTTGAATTGTGTCGGCATCAAAAGTTAATCAGTTGTACATCCAGTGATCACTTTCTGCTAGTTCTATTAAAATTTGTTTGGTGGTTCATGAGATATTTTTGCAAATGGACAGACAGACACAAACGGACAAAAACATTATCATCATTCTTTTAGTGGTGGGTGATGAAAATGTACCAGTAAATAAATATAGCTTGAAAGCAGTTTGAGGTTCTGAATGGTTGAATAAATGTTAAAAGGACAGTTTTATTGATTTGTCAAAGCACTTAACGCCACTAGCACCAATCACACATTCTCACTTTTGTTTGTTGTTCATTATATACAGGCAGTTTGTTTTTCTTTATCTATCGTACACAAACACTTTCCCCCACTGATGGTAAAAAAAGAACAATTAAAAGTTCAAACCAAAGTGAAATACTTTTGAGCAACTAATATCTTAATGGTTGTAGATAATATTTTGGATAAATATAACTTCATTCTGACCAGATTGATGAGCTAATAGCTGGTACATTATTAGACTGAACTGTAAAAGTTACAGCTAGCTGCTGATAACCACAGAAATCTATAGGTAATAATTATGAAATTGAAGAAGATACATGTTAATGGTGAGATGTTATATAATGCAGCTGGTGATTTGAACTGTAGTCATTGAAGAGGAAAAACTGTGGTTGCAGAGATGAAGCAAAGATACACTGAACAAAATTATAAACGCAACACTTTTGTTTTTGCTCCCTTTTTTCAAGAGCTGAACTCAAAGATCTAAGACTTTTTCTATGTTCACAATAGACCTTCTTCCTTCAAACATTGTTCAGAAATTTGTTTAAATCTGTGTTGGGGGGCACTACTCCTTTGCAGAAATAATCCTTCCCACCTTACAGGAGTGGCATGTCAAAATGCTGTTTAGACAGCATGATTATTGCACAGGTGTGCCTTAGGCTGGCCACAATAAAAGGCCACTCTGAAATGTGCTGTTTTGCAGTATTGGGGGTGGGGGGTGTCTGAAAACCAGTCAGTATCTGGTGTGACCACCATTTGTTTACATAGTGCAACACGTCCTTCGCAAAGAGTTGATCTGGTTATTGATTGTGGCCTGCAGAATATTGGTCCACTCCTCACATTAATGTCATAGTTCTGGTAAACTATGTTGTTTCAAACTGATAATATCTTATTTTTCTGTAATCTGTGAATCCATTGTTTGGTTGATCTTTCCATATAACTCGGCTGTTCGTTTGACCCAGTATCCCTGGTCCTGCTGTGTGAGGTGGAGCGGCCTTCAGCTGAAAGGGTCTGATGAGGAGGAGAATGGCAGAAGAATCAAGGGAAATCAGAGCTCACACTACAGCGACAACACAAACGTCTTAAATGCACACACTATGTTGCTGACGCAAGCGTCTTCTAGATGTTTGAGAAGTAATTACAGCTTTATTTACAGAGTGGAGCAAAACGTCCCAGATGAATCCCAGGTTGATGATTTTCATCTTCAGGTGATGAAAAAAATTCTCTCAGTTGATAAACTGAGTGTTCAGCTAAATGAAGACTTGTCATGTATTTGTTACTCTAGAGTGGCTCCTTAATCTTGTGCAAAGTTTACAATAGTGTCAAGAGAGTAAAACTTCCTATAGACACAGAGACAGTTGATTTTCATTAAGCACTGTCATCTGATGATTTGTATGGAGAGAAAGTTTCAAAAATACACATCAAGGCTAAAAAGAGTCTCTTCAAAACAGCGATTTTTTTTGTACACTTCTGCATAACAATAACCTAATTATTGTGCATTTCTCCTGCAAGTGTGAAGTTTAGGTTAAATTCCTAGAAACTCATTTAGATCTTAACGTAGGTCTAGGTGTCATTGACCCATAAAACTCAAGTGTCGTTACATGTAGGAGAACCCAAAACATGAAGACATATAAATGGACTGATTATACAAAATAATAATAATAAAATACTAACACGTTTGGTACAGTCAAAATGATAAAAGCACAAATATTTTATTCATTAAATGTAGAAATTTGGATTATATGAAATATAAAGATGAAGATAGTTTCTTGTTCCAGAAATTCCATTTTTTTAATTACTAAATGTGTGTGTATTTAATACAGTACATAATACGTGATAATACAATAGCAGGACATAACAGCATTACATAATATAAACAGGTACTTACCAGGTATGTGTTATACCTGGAAAGTACTAACTATTATTTGTTGTTACTGGATCCAAAAATGAATGGAAGTCAGTGTGTGTGTGTGTGTGTGTTTGTGTGTGAGGCATGGATCATCACTCAGAGTGACAAAGTGCTTCCTGATGTAGCAGGGAAGAACAGCATCAGAGTCCGGCTGCTGTCCAGGGATCACACGGAGCCATCCGACCTCAGAATTCAATTTAAGGAGTGAGTTGAGGTGTGAGCTACGAGAGTGAGACTGTGTGTGTGAGAGAGGGACGGTGTCCCAGCAAAGCAGAGACAAGACTTCCATTAAGAGACGGGACTTGTTTACTTGTTTCCAGTTGACCTGAACTATGAAACCTCAAAGTATTAAATACCAAAAGAGTGGCTCCACAGAACATAAATGTGTGTGTGTTGTTTTGTGTTGAACTCCTCAGTAAAATACCTAATACCAAAAAAGAAAACTATAAATAAATAATGCTTATGCTTTATTATTTTTTTAAACCATATTGTAAAATCACTTCTCCCATTGAAATCATGACCATAATCTTCTAAAATGTTTTGTTTGAATCAAACTTCTAAAACAAATGAAAAGTGTTTTCAAGAGAATTCCCATTTATTGAAAAAAAACATCAAGGTCATCTTTGTATGTTCAAGCTTCTTTAAATAATGTAATACATCATACAAACAGCATCAGCATAACAATTTACAGCTGAGCGTTAAGAATAAAGAATGATATTCAAAACATTTACTGTAGCGTGGTTCTGAAATGTTCTTTGTATGTTTGTTTTGGAGGAAAAACCTGACATTTTGTGACTCACAGTGTTCCTTAAACAAAAGATGATAATCAGTATTTTAAGTATAAATATCAATATCTGCACGCACACATCAGCCGCTTGCAACAGAAAGCTTTTCAGCTTCTGTCTCTAATTATACAGTAATGTCCTGACAACAAATACTATAAGCTGCATTAAATAAAACATTTGTAGAAACAAAAAAGAACAATACCCTGTATTTATCCAAGAGAAACACAATTCTTCAGTCATTATTTCACATTTCTGCTGTTTAGAACAACTTTCCAGTATTTTACCTCTAATGGACCTTAAATGGACTTTATGAGGTATTAATTAGTGAGTGGCTGTAATGTGTCAGTAAATGACAAAAAGACATGCAGGTAAATTAGAGACTTCCAAATTTGTTCACAAAAAATGAAAATATCACATAAATAATAACAGACATATTCAGTATATAAAGACCACTTTCACTGACCAGCAGTTCACGTTTCATCATACAGAATAAAGTATTTATATACAGTATTATCTGTACACTTTATGTAACAGTACAACCATACCTTACCTGATACTCCTCAGGTTTTATATCACTGCAATAACAACTAGAAGGCATGGTCTTTTACACATGCAAGCCTAAACACACACATTCACAGCCAACTCAAACATAATGTACACATAATTAGCAACTGTTCAAGTAAAAAGTGACTCATCTACAGAGCTCAGTTAGCTTATGATGAGCATGCGTGTGTGTGAGACGGGTGGTAGCAGGTTTTTTTTACAGTACAAGGAGCTCAAACTCTGCCTCACATCGACCTCCTTCCCATCAGAATGCATCTGGAGTTCACAGAGTAAGGAGTCATCCAGGAAGGTTTGTGCCGCCGATCCAGATAAGATCAGGAACTCGTCAGCAGCTGATTGGCCCTCAGTGCGTCTTCCTGTTTCCACAAGTAGAGTTTCATAAGTATTTAATTGTTTTTCTTGATGTCACTGCTTTTATGGCATCAATAATATTTTCATGTTAAAAGCGAGCAAACCTTTTATTTTCAAATAAATCAATAAAAATTGCTGTCTAGTTAAAAAAAACAAAACCTTTTGTCCAGCTATTGGTGAAAGAGCTGGCAAAATGTTTTCTTTTCAATTATTATTTTGACAGGAACTCTTTTTTTTTGTGTAAATTTGTCTCAGTAATAGCTATTCTAGCTCCTGAAGCTATTTTAAATTGTGCCATTTATAAGTTTATCTTTAGTCCCTGCAAATTAATACGGCTTTTATGAGTCACGTTTAAAAACACATTTTGAAGTTTTGCACAGAAGTAAAAAAAAAAGCAAGGTCATGTACAGCATTACTGCCAGAGTCATACGAGGTTTTGAGATTATTATTTGATCCAAGTAATGTATTCATAAAAAACATTGAACATAAAGAAAAAGGTACATACTCAATAAAAACCTTAAATGATTGTTTGTGAATGGGGACGCAAACAACTTACAATTAACTGTCAAATATCTTTATTACTAAAAATGGTCAAATTTCATCACAGAAGCACAACGAGGTACAACTCTGGCACTTTTTCTAAAGTATAAACCAGGCTTTAAACTTAAGAAGAGCAGCAGCGTGATGGGATGATGACAGAAGCATAAAATTACTGTTTGTGTTGGAGAGAAACTTCAGAAGGATCACTGGTTTGGGCAAACAGATGTTAAGCTAGATATTCCTCCCTGTTTCTGCTCGTCCTTTCAGCTGACTGTAAATTACCTGCTGAGATGTGGTCCGTATGTGTCCAACATGACTGAGCTGGCCTGCTCCAGGTTCCACTGGTGGCTCTGCAGTAGCTCCTCACACTCTGCTCTCGAACGCAGCCCCAAGCGAAACAGCTGCTCCACCTGTAATGCAGATGGTGACGGTGGGACATGTGTGTGTGTGTGTGTGTGTGTGTGTGTGTAGGGGGTGGGTATTTAAGACTGCTGTTCGCTTTGAAACTCCACTTTGACTCTTTCACACTGCACTCAGTACTACCAAACTAAAATGTAGCAAACACTGGGAGAAAATGTGTTTCACCTCATGGGGGTATTTGCTTGTTTAAAAATAATAATAATAATAATAATAATAATAATAAAACTAAGATGTGTTACCTTTAAGTAATTAACAGCCTGAGGGATGCTCCAGTTATGATTCTGCAGAGCCGACTTACACTCCTCTATTGTGACACCGTGCACCGCTCCTTGGACCTGCCAACATCAGCAAGAAATAATTAGGTTAACAGAAGCATGTTGGAGTTTGCTTTTTCATGAAATGACAATTTCTATTTTAAATACTGTACCTGCCTGCACAAATAGAGCAGGAACAACAAATAAAGAAAAAAAATCTACTTTTTTTAATATATAGTGAAAAACGCAGGTTCTCCTTTCAGTTTAAAACATATGTGATCATTTGCTCAATAAATCAAGCTTCAACACATTTTGAATTATCCAAAGGCCCTTTGAGATTTTAATGAATTCAATTCCAAAGTTCATTTTTAATACTAATCCCAATTTGAATGATTAAAAACACCCTTTTGAAATTATGTCACATCTGGTACTTTTTTAACACAAAGTTCTGCCAATCAAAAACTTTCAAATGTTATTAGAAATTAATAAATGTCTATTCTGTCTCAGCTGGCATTTGTACAATTGTCAAAAAATACCAACCTAATGAGATTTTAAATGAAGAAGTGAATCAAATGTTTTTTAGCATTCACCTGCGTTATTATCTGATCCTGTTGCATGCTGGGAGCTGCGACTCGCCCGTTGTTGTTGTTGTAGGAGGTGTTTGGTTTAGCTCCGCCCGGCTGCTGCATCATGGGTTTAACTGCTGCCATGTTGGCTGCTCCATATCTGATTGAAAAAAAAAATAAAATCATAAAAATTTTATTTTCACCTCCACTCTGAACATGTTGTTTATAATATTAATGAAAAAACATCACAATAAATACTGATAGGTATATATTTTTAATATATAATCTGCACAACAGCTTCTAAATAAGAGTGGAGTGTTTAAAAATAAAACTAACTTGTAAATGTTTGTAAATGTTACTGCTGTAGAACTCATTTGAAATTGTTTTAAAATGCAGTTGCCTCCACCTACATGTAAAGTTTCTTGAACAGAAATGACCCACCTCTCCAGAAAAGCTGGTCTCTCTGGTAGGGGCGCTGGAGCAGAACTTGGAGAGCTGTCAATAAGTGAGGATAAGCCCGTCCCCTCCCGAAAGGTTAAAGGATCTAGTAAGGAGGTGGAGGAGTAAGACGAGCCAGGAGCTGCCAGCCGAGAGGAATATGATGTTGCTTGATGCAGGGAAGAGGAAGAGGATGATGGGGAGGAAAGGAGGGGTCCCAGGAGTCCGGCAGACCGGCGTAAGGAGACGGACAGAGGAGGAGGAGGGGGGAGGATCACGGGTGTGGAGGAAAGAGGAGGTACCAGGGGGAGGGGGGAGGAGGAGCGAGAGCCTGGCTGGGAAAAGGCGTGGTCTCTGGGTGGGATCTGAGGGGGCGCGTCGTCCTCGTCACCTAGTGAAATGGAGCTGGAGCGGGCCTGCTGGTGGGCCGAGCGGGAGGCGAAGTTGTGTTTGGAGGGACGCAAGGGTGGCACGGGGCTGCGGGGGGGCAACACAGGCAGATCCTTGAAGCAGGAGGTGAAGGAGGAGGAGGTGGACGAGGGGGAGGGAGGAGGCAGGTAGATCTGTCGGTGGGGGCCCAAGGGCACAAG
Source organism: Cynodonichthys magdalenae (assembly GCA_031762555.1). Taxonomy (NCBI): domain Eukaryota; kingdom Metazoa; phylum Chordata; class Actinopteri; order Cyprinodontiformes; family Rivulidae; genus Cynodonichthys; species Cynodonichthys magdalenae. Next base: position 7,009,777 of record JARVJO010000165.1, on the reverse strand, counting down.
AGGCATAGGAGTAGGAGAGGAGGGGAGGGAGCGGCCTGTTGTCATGGGAACCTGAAGCTTGACCATCACCTGTCAACAACAGAAACTAAAATCTGTCAAGTCATCAGCTGTAAACTACAAGAAAACCTGTTTATGCTTGTTCACCTCTCTCTGCAGCTCCTGGAAGAGGTCAGCTGACTGAGACTCACTCCTGCCCGCCATGCCGGTCACTGGAGTGGCCACAGCTTCTTCATTTGACCCCCTATTGATGGCCCGCACCTCCTGATCTTCTGACTGGTCGTCAAGGTCTGCAGTAACCTCGTCGTAGGCTGGCTGAGGGAGAGGCCAGTCCAGGATGGATGGAGTGTCCTGAGTTAGACAACCAGGGACACGAGGAGTTAAAAATGACAAATTTCCACAATAGAGTCTGAAAATTACATAAAAATAAATCTGAATATTTGTTTATCAAATATCCAAGTGGAGAATACTAAATTCTAAATTCAATAATATTCTGGCCTTTCATTGATGATTAATGTCATAAATCATTAATAAATAAAGATTATCATTTTATAATGAAGCATTTTATAATGTACAAGTAAATATGAGGGAAACATTGGTAGATTTATATGAATTACTATGTTTTACCTGATGATGGAGCTAAATGTGAAAAGTTTGAGATAAACAGTCTCCTGTTTGAACTAGGAGGTGATGCTGTTAAAAGATGGGAATGAGTTGTTGAGAATAGGACTATTTCAGACAACAGAACAGTTGATCATACATAACAAATGATGAAAGTGCTTTCAAGTATTTTAGGATTTTCTCTTAACATAGTGACATTTAGAGTAATTTAAAGCTGCAAAGTTTAAAAGCATTAGTGTGATTTAAATCAGCTGAAATCCTCCCATACAGATACTGTACATCCAAAATCTATCATTTTATGCCTTTTTCTTACTCTAATTTGCCCTCTTTTATGTAACAAAGCTTATTTATATTAAAACTCGACTGGTAAAGTGACTTGTTTGTGAAAGCACATCTGAGATTTGTCCAAGCCTGATTCCTTAATAATATGATTCTGATTACTGAATATAACAGGCCAAAAACTAATGTTGGATTTGTTGCCCACAGCTCTCTGTCTGGAAAGAAGCCCATGTCTTGATTTGCATAGACCTACAGAGAGGAGAATTCAGTCACAAGTGGTAACTTGAGACATTTATGGAGACCCATTTCCAACAACAAATGTTAATTGAAAAAGTCAGAGATGTATACGTGTGATAGATAATGTGAGGGGTGTGCATACATTACTGTTGCTGTCATCGGTTAAAAACAAAACAGTCAATTAAATATCAAAAACACAACCATAACCCATGTAGTATTTTCTCTTTAACAATAAAAAAGTGTCTTATTCGTGTTTTTATTTTAGAGATCATAAAAAACAACCATGATTCCTCCTCTGAAACCTGTTCAGTAGATTACTAAACATGATCAATCAATGAACATCAATCACCATAACACTGAATCTGCTTGGGTCCACTCAGGTCAAAAGGTTATTATTGACATTTGAATCTTTAGAAAACATAGAAACTTTTTTGAGTGCATGCTCTTTTTTAGAGTTAATTTGATGAGATAACTCTCTGTGTATAGTAAAGTATATGATGTGGCTTTAAGACGATTTGCTTTTGTGTCTTTTGAGTGGGATGGAGGCTCAAATCTTCAGATTAGCCGTGACATAAAGAATAACGGACATTTTCTTCTTAGTGGGTAGCTAGGTAGTTCCGCTGGGGTTAAAGGTTCACTCCTAATGAAGGAACAAATAGTTATTTCCCTAAGCCTCAGCTCACTGAAGCATTTAACAGAACTGTTTCACATAAATTTAATTCCCTTAGGGAAGTAAAACATATTTGTCCAGCATGGCCTGTAGTGCAAGGGTCATGTGGCTAATGTCAGGGATTGAGCTAATGCTAACATGTTTACTGCTGGCTTTGACTAGGGTTGGGCAAAATCGTATCGTGTGCAATTAATCGTCAGAAAAACTTAAATCGATTGTTTTTGGCACTTGACGATTAATTCGATTAATGCCACCAGGCAGACTTTCTGGGGATTTCTCCGGTCAGTCTGCTCGGTGCACCTCTCCTCTTCAAATATAATGAACATTTTAAAAAAAGTGTAGGGACTCTAGGGGAATAATCGTCATCGGCTAAATACCAGTTAATCGTGATTAGTTTTTTGCCAATATCGCCCAACCCTATAGTTTGGTCACACAGGCAGGCAGTAGCTGTGTGTAATGATTTTTTTACAATTCCATAGACATCCTGTTTTTTCCAACACTTTGAATTGAAAACTCTTAAGATTTTATTTCCTTGGTAACTGGAGCAGATTGAGTAAACACAGAACCAGACATTCTTATCGTGACTTGGTGGAGACTATGTACTGCTCCTCAGTGAATTATTTTATTGTTGTCTTTTAAAACTTTCACTGAACAAGACTATAAACACTGACATCTGAAGCTGTTTGTGTAAAGAGGGTTATCTTGTTCAGAAAAAGCTATAAAAAAGAGAGTTTGAGCTTGTGGTGGTTAATTTTACATATAGATTTTAAAAGACTGGGAGAAGTGGGAGTCCTGAAGTGTTCATTTCTTTAAGTGGCTGATACAGAGACGTCTCACTACCTTCAGGGTGTCTTCATCTGGTTGATGTGTTTCTGTTAGCGGGGAGGGAGTGGTCGAGCTGAAGCTGTCATCTGTGAAGTCAATAAGCGACACCTCGCTTTTGGCCGAGCGCACACCGGCCCCCTCCCATGGTCGGAGCTTCAGACCCAGGGACACTCCCAGTTTCTTTAGCCCAGATGAACTGCTGACGTCATCCTCATCCTCATAATCATCCATCACTGAGTCATATAATGGTTCTGGACACGTAAGCAAATAATAAATTCGTGAAAGAGCATCGGTCTCTTTTTAAAAGCCAAACTATTGACAGCAGAAAGCACTGAGCAAAGAGGAAAACTCACTCTTGAGCAGAACAGCTGGCTGAGGCGGACGAGGAGGGGGCTTCTCTGTTAAGAACCGATTTTGTTAAGTTCTAACAGAAATATTAGATTACTTCTCTACATCATCATTATCAAACAAAGCAGGAAAAAATTACTCTTTGCACGGTTGGGTAGTTTGGTTGGTCTTGCGATACCAGAATCAAATCCCAGGACATCAGGAGGATCCATGGGGTTCCCCAAATACAAGCTGAAGAAAGACAAAAAAAAATCCATTCAATGCTAACGTAAAGTTTCTAAATGAAGATGTTTAAATAAAGTCCCTGTCCATTTGTTGCTTTTCAACACTCCTTTCCATTTAAACTAGAGTTGAATGAAATAAAAACATTTTAGCAGTCATATAAAGCCTCTACTCTTTTAATAGATGATAATAAAATTTTTAAGCTGGATTTCTTCTGGACTTGAAGAAGTTCTGGGACTTCATAGATATAAACGTCTAAAATTAAATTTGTTGAACATGGAGCTCTGCTGTCCTCCAGTGGACAGCTGCAGTATGAGCATTGTTAAAAGTACATAACTCCAGACCAAAAATAAAATTCAGTAAGGCATCTAAGTGTCTAGGTAATATTGTAGGCACTTTGTATAAAAACTGCAGTAGGGAGTTTTGAGAAAACCGTGGATTTGGCCTGAAAATTTGCACAAACACACCTTACAGGCTCTTCCCCCTTGCTGTCTGCTGCAGTACAGACCTGCCACCACAGCCTGTAGGACCACTGGGAGGAGCCAGAGGAGCTTTATTTTTCACAGATTACCTGTCTCATATTCTACTGTCAGGACACAGTGACAATTTTAATAAATATGTACAAAATATATTTTAATAAAAGTTACCTACTGTAGCTTTAATCTTACATCTCTGTATTACACTGTGTATTGTTAACCTGTCTATTCGATCTGCATGTCCCCAGCTCCTGTGAGGGTCTGTGTCTCCATGTCCAGTGTGGATAAAGGAATGTTTCAGGGGTCTGCTGATATCTTGGGCAGACAGACCCGCCACTGACGTCACAACATGACGAGGAAACTGACCAACACGCAGCGTCCGCCTGTTCTGACCTCGCCACCAATAATGCTCTGCCCTGCAAGCACACAAATAAATACGTTTCAAAACACTGTAGTTGTTCGGAAATTCTTCTCTATTTTGTTTTCTTTTGGGAACCTACTAAAAAAACTTTGCGGAACTAAACAGACCATGTTATGAGACAGAACATTCTCACAAAGAAAGTTTTGTAGTTGTCAACAAAAGGGAGTTTGTTCTTATTCCTTGTGGGAATGAACTTCATCCTTCTTTCACATGACTTTCAGCAGTTCTGAGAAAATGTTTTTGGTTTTTTTCTGTGAAAATGCTGCTTTCTGTGCTAGAATTACATTGAAACAAATTGTGAAGTGCAACATATCAGTGTTCTACTTTCACACACTGACCTTCCCTCAATGATAGTGATGACATCATTCATATTGATCTGCAGCTTGTCTTCCTCCTCAAAGTCCTGCAGGGCTCTCATGTCTGTAGGCATGGTCTGAAACACAAACACACTCTGTTATTACTGCCATCAGCAGGAGCAGAAGTACTTTTGAAACAAAAAGTGCTCTTTTGCACTGCGGTTTTAGTGCCTGCTCAAATGAAAACCTTAAACTTTTAAACGTAGCTTGTTTACAGCATTTCATTGTTTATCAGACACTAATTTACAGAACAGGAAGCTGAAATCTACAAAACTACCATTTTAATCATTGTATTTATTTTGCAGTGTCCTGACTTGACATCCTGTATTAATAATACATTACATAATTAAGTGCTACAAATTAACACGACATGATAATTGTGCTACATATAAAGTTAAACTACAGTTAAAAAACGGAGAGCAATTTCAGGAAAAAAGAAAACAGCCATAGCACAGAAAATGTCTTCACAAAATGCAGTGTAAACAAAACAATGATCCTGACCCTAACCCACTATTGAATACTATCCCACCTCGAGCAGGAAGTCTCTGAGAGCGATGAAGGTGGGCCTGTCTTCAGGTTTGGGGCTCCAGCACTGCAGCATGACATTGTAGGTATCTTGAGGACAGTCATCAGGCTTACACAACCTCTCAGCCTCAACATCCACTTTGTGGAGAATCTGCAGATAAAGACAAGCATAATCATAATGACTGATGCGTTCTTAATATGCTTCAAGAGTTTTTAAATGGTATGGTTACTTGAATATATCCAAGAATAGACTTTTTTTTTAATCTAAAACACTCATTTATTCTACTAAAGTTTCATGGTAAAATGTGAAAAGGTGCACCTGGCTCCCATTGAGACCCGACCATGGCTCCTGTCCATGAGTGAACATTTCCCACAGAGTGACTCCGAACATCCAGGTGTCAGATGCATGAGAGAAGGTTCGAGACTTCAGTGACTCTGGAGCACACCTGGAGACATGCGATGATAAGGATGGGGCAGTAAAGGATTCACAGGATGTCAAATAACAGAATTTGCACCTGCTCTTCTCACCATGGGAAAGGGATTTTGTGGCCCTCCTCCATGATGTATTGGTCAGTGTGTGTAGGCAGAGCCCTCATCAGGCCAAAGTCTCCAATCTTCACTGTTTCATTGGCAAACAGTAGAACATTGCGGGCAGCCAGATCCCTGTGGAGGAAACGTTTCTGCTCCAGGTAAGCCATTCCACAGGCTACCTGCACAGAAACACAAAAAGATGCTCTTGTGGTACAATAATGGGGAACATTGAGTTATTTTTTTTACTTTTTCCCTAAGCTCTTGAGATAAAAATCAAAGCATGTTACATTCCTATCTAACAAAAAAGGGAACTAAGCAGCGTTAATGCTTTGTTCACCACCTTCAATAGAAAAATACTTGATGCAGATCTCCTCCTTTTGGCTTTAACTGACCTGTACACCGTAGTTGCACAGAAGCGAGATGAGGATATGACCCTGACGCTTTCTGAGACGATCCAACAGAGAGCCCAGAGGAGCCAGCTCTGTCACCTACACACAAACACGTACCAGGAAGCGAGTACATGTGAGGTATTCATACATGCAAAATTTCTCCAGAGCAATTACACTAAGAATATTTCCATGAGATGTCAGGAAGTGTTCTCTCGTCAGTAAGCATTATCCAGAGTAAAATCTTTCTGAGTCTGTTGTCTGGGACAGCTAACATTGCAGGAGTCAATCTTCTTAATGCTAGATCATGAAAACTGGATAACTCTGACATTTAACATATAAACAATATGAAATCAATAGATTTTTTTAAAGGGTAAACTGTAAATGAATCACAATTGTACTTTGGGCCAGTGTGTATTAATTACCATCTTCATAGGCTGTGTGAGGACAATTCCATACAGGCGGATGAGGTTCTGGTGACTCAGGGTGTGCATGGCATTAACCTCTCTGATGAAATCATCAAGACCTTCTGCATCCAGAACGCCTGCCTTTAGACATTTCACTGCTACTGACAGCTAAAAAATATCAAACAAACAAAAATAATAACAAATCACTGTAACTAAACACACCTTAGATGTTTCATACAGTTTCTGCACTCATCAGCATGATACATTTTACTAAGCATCTTCTGTCTATCTTCATCTCACCACTCCGCCGTTCGGTCCGGCCCACTCTCCTCGCCGCACCACACCGAATGTTCCGTCGCCGAGCCGCTCGAATAGCTGCAACTCCGACTCTCTGATGAGGCAGGTGAGTGAAGCCCCCTGCTCGCTGCTGGATGGAAGGGCAGCAGATGACGCGCCTTGGGAGGCGGGCTGTTGGGGGTCAGCATCTGATCTTTTCACTGGAAACACCTGCAATATATTGACGACTACCAATCTTTAGCTAACAAAAAGATATAATTATTTTGTGACTCTCTAATACAAAAAAAGCCCTATTATGACTTATTTTAATACAGATTTAAAAACAAAATAATAAACTAACAAGTCACACCTTCACAATAAAAGATAAACATGTTACTGTAAATATGTGGTTCGGCTGAAAGACTTGAATTTGTGCTTTTTGTATGTAACTTGTAAGTATGAGATTATTCATGAAAGTCAGATTATAAGATCATCTCATTTATAAATGAGTCTGCAGGACAAAGCTAGTACTGCACCTTGCTCATCCAGGACTTGCGTTTATAGAGAGCTCTTCTTCTCTTGACGGCTTCCCAAAGCCTCCTCTGACCTGAACCAGCACAACAACAACCATCAAATAAAATAAAATAATAAAAATTCTAAGTTCCTCTCACGTTTAGCAGACCCACCTGGGCGTCCCATGCCGATCTTCTCCAGATCTTCATTCTTGACGTAGTCAAAGTGGGAGAGTCGTGTGACGTTTAGCTCATCGCGAATCCGCAGGAAGTACTGCTGCAGCTGCACGTCAGTCAGAAGCTCCAGCAGCCACTCGGTGCCCTCCTCACACTGCATCTGAACACACAAACACCCACATTTCACCTGTTTCATGCACTGTATGAGCTTATCAGCACATAACCTGATCTTTAGCTGTTTATACATTCACTTTAACCCAGTTTGGAGTGTGTGCTTCAATGGCCCTATTTTTGTGATTTTAATGTATAAATAGTCTATTTTAAAGGGTCCCACAGGCCATGTGTCAAACAAAAAGTTTGATCAACTCTAAAAGTGGTTTTCTTTCACTAAGAAAATAGTACACAAATAAATTTCAATCATTTTGGCCTAACTGATTATCACAAAGTGTGACAAAATAAATGTTAAATACATACCTAGCATTTGAACTAGATAAGTTCTTGTGTGCTGTTCACACATGTAGCATTTATTTGCTCTTAATGGACACCAGCGAATGTTTAAAAGCACACAAAGTCTGATTTATTTATCATTTGTCAGATTATTAAGATAAAACCAGCTTATTAATAAACTGTGTGGCAAACCCTGTCCTAACATTTCTACTCAATGGGATATTTTGCTAAGTCCAATTAATAGATAATTTGTCCCTTTTTTAAAACATATACGTATACACAAATACTTAAAAAAAGTTTAAAGTCAACATTATAGTACAGACAAGGTTCAGTACAAATGCAACTTGATAAATATAGCTTTTAAATTGATTTTTTTGTGTATTTTGTTTGTGAATCCCACCCCCACTTTTTTAACAAATCAACAAGGTTCTTTGGACAATTTCACACAATCTTCAAATGTGTAGGTTTAAGACAGACACAAAAACAACAATAAAAAAAACAACTAAATTAACTTAAACTTAAATGCTTATACTGCATGTTACCACTACTTATTATCAGTAACTACTACAAAATTGTAATTATTTTAGTCGTAAATAAAACAAAAACATAATATTTTGTCTTATTTTTTTCTTACTGTGAAGTCAACATAAAGTTGATGGTTTCTAATTTGGGCTAAGGTCCTCAACACTGAGTCACATGGTTATTTTGATGCTTGGTAAATCAATAAATTTTAGATTTGGTGCTTTTGGTGAATTTAATTTAATTTAATTTACTACAAATTACTCAGAACAAGTCAGCTATTGACTAAACTGCTTTCTGACAGACTCAAAAATGTGAGCACAGAAATGAACATCCTGTAATCAGCAAAAACAATAATATTGTCTTCCTCCAGTCAGATCTGGCCACACCAACACATACGTAATGTAATGACAGAGAAACTGAACATCTATCCACGTCTTCAGACTTTACCATTTGTCCCTCGACTCTTCTGTTTCTCTCCTCTTCATCCTCCCCCTCCCCTTCTCCTCTGGTGTAGGGGAGTCGTTGGTACATATAGCTCTCCCCCATACTGCAGCAGCTCCTCTCGTCCTTGTTGTCTGAAGCTCTCCTCTTCCTGTGCTATTCAGAGGAGGCGTTAGCTCTGCTTTCCTTTGCTCTAATGTGTTAATCTCCTCTCAGCTCCATGATCTCCTGTGTTCAATTGACGCGTGCGTGCGCATACACGAACACAAGCACTCCGACGGAGCATCTGACGCTGCTCTCTCCTGTCGTATCACCTAAAGCTATCTATAAATGCACCCTCTCCTCCCTCCCACTGTTCTTTTTGCTCCCTGCTGACTCACGGCTCCCTACAGCGTTGGACACTTCCATGCTTCCCTTCTCTCCCCTGCGTTTCCTCCTCTCCTCTCCATCTGCTCCTGGCTCAGCAGCTGAGCCCACTGTCTGATGTTAAATAATTCAGTAGCTCGAATTAGAGCGTGAGAGGCAGATCTCGGAGGAAGGAGGAGAGAGAATGGAGATACAAATATATTGACAGATGGATGGGGACATGGAACATGATCAAACCAAAGAAAAAGGATGTGGAAACAATTCCCAGCATGCATTTAATGGACTGTGGCTAGGAAATGGAACAACAGCTTTGCTCAGCACAAAAGGAAAAAAAAAAAAAATTCTGAAGAAATTGATTCAGTCACACAACTCGAGTAATGGAGCAGCATTATTATTGTCACTGCAAATACATCAAGCAATTTCTCAAGCAAAAGTACAGCCTTTCTTTGAATAACAACAACTGAAGGACTGCTCAAAGACAAAAAAAATAAGATATGTGAGAATGCACTGCTAAAACCAGTACAACCAGTACAAACCTGATGGTATTTACTGATTTTAATAATAATAAAACATTAATTGTTGAAGTTTCTTAATAATACCATCAATATTCAACACATATAAACAGGTGTCTTTATGCCTTGAAAAAATATTCACTTTAACAATAATTATCTACCCTAGCAAAAAAATTCACATTTATTTTCCATATTTTAGTTATTAAAATACAAGTTTTATTTGACTGTAAATGTTTTGATATGATGATGTAATGGTGACTTAACTCCGACAATGTTCACGAGTGTTCAATTAAATAGTTTCGTTTACCTGCATGCATTTTAAACGTTATTGTTTATTTTGTTTATCAGGTACGTTTCCAAGTGACTTTCATCACATACTTACTAAATATAATATCATGATTCAATTAAAGTTTTACACCAGCAAATTAATAAATAAAAAAATTAATACTAAAGTTAGCTCACTGTCATCTTTGGTAAACTAAAGCCATATTATACCTTTACAGTATATGCAGATGATACACACTTCTATTTATGCAGTGAGGATTTAACCTTTGTTTTAATACTGACGATATTTACTAAACTTTTAAAAGTTCAACATAGATACGATTGAAAAAATGTGTTGTTCAATCAAATTTAAATGTCTTTTTATTATTTTTCAAGTTTATTTAAAGGAGTTATCTTGAAGGAAATTGTCAGAATCTGATTTAATTTTTTACTCCCATCCTGAAAGTCCTTAATCACAAATTATTTCCATGAATAATTATAACTACACAGATTAGTGGCCCCTGCTTGGACTTCCTTATTGTCATCCTCACTAGTTTTTGAACAAACTAATAGAATGGATTAAAATAGTATGACGAGATACTACTTCCTTATCTTAACAACACTTACTTTGAAACTTAATGTGATAATTTATTTATAATGATCACAGACAGTGAACCTCTAGACTCTACTTTGAATCTAATTATAAATTGCATATAGTTAAAAGCTTTTAAAATCGGTTAAATCATATTCAAGCATTTCTGCAAAATTATTTGTCTGTATGTTAAAAAAAATTGCAGAAGTGTTTTTTAGTGAATGATCAAAGCATTTGAAAACTGCTATTCAAAAGGTTTTGTTTTGTCTAAGTGAGAAAGTTCTTAACTTTACAGATCAGACTTTGTGTGTCATGTGTAAATTGTAAAGTATTTATTGTCTCTTCATTTTTCTGATTTGTTAAAAATACAAAAAAGGGATGCAAATTAAAAAGGATGACTCAGTGAAAGGTTGTATTTTTGTCTATTTGTTCTCTAAACTTGACTGCCCATTGATGAACACAAAAACTGAAAAGGGTGAAACAATGGGCTGTTACTGTTAGCAACATGTGACAGCAAATTCATTCTAACTGGTGCATGAAGTGCAGTGGGAGAGTCAGGACGTGTTCATTATGAGCCTGAGTGCTTTGTGTGCGAGTGCTTGTCTGTGGCCAAAAACAGCACAAAATCGGAGCTTTCGTCACTATGCACGTGTTTTATCGAGGGCGATGCTCTAAAAATACCAAAGCTAATTTTAGCTTTCATTCACTGGCCTGGAAGTAGTGTGAACACATTACTTTAGCTTCTTATGCTAGCATTAGAGCTTTAGTTGAGACTGTAGAAGAAGAAATAATATAACACACATCTAATACATCCACCTGCTTTGCTTGCAACAATAAATACATTTAGAACAGAAAATTAAAGATAATTTGTTAAAACATATATTATGGTGTGACTTTATAAAAGACACGTTTTAATACTTAAACCACAATATACTGGAAGACTACAGTAAATGTGGGATCAGTAACCACATCTACAACAAGTAGGCTGTAGTTTAATCAATCTTTATCTTCTTTTGGCTGTTCCATCTTCAGGAGTCACCACAGTGAGTCATCCTCCTCCAACTCACTTTATCCTCACTCACATGTCCTCTATCTGCATCCATCTATCTCATTGGCTTTACTCTTTATCTTTTTCCTGGCAGCTGCATCTTTATCATCCTTCTACCAATTTATTTACTGTCCCTCCTCTGGACATGTCCAAGGTATCTCAGTCTGGCCTCTCTAACTATATCTTCCAGTCAAGCCACCTGTGTTGTATCTCTAATGATCTCGTTCTTAATCTCATCCATCCTTTACACGCCCAAGGAGAACCTTAACATCCTCAGCTCTGCCACTTCCAGCTCTGTCTTTTGTCTTTTTTGTCAGTGCCACGATCTCCAAACCATACATCATAGTTTAATATGCTCCAAAATTACAAGAAATGTGGCTTCAAATGTTTGTGGTCGGACTATTTTGGCTCATCAGCATATGTAGAAATCTGTTCTTACCTTGTAGAAGATTTCTGTTGGTTCAGCTGCAGTCAGGAGGGACTGAGTTGACTAAAGGTCACCTGCTCACAGCCATGGAGAGATGGATGTTACACCTACAAGAGGGTAGTCCATACAGACTGAAATCAGATGATAATTTCTGGAAGCTTAAACATAAGGCTGTAAAATGGATAAAGAGGCATATTATGAAAAATTGCTTTAGTCCACATGTATGTAAATCAAGGCCTGTAGGCCAAATGTGGCCTGCAGCTAGAGGTGAACAATATTAGGAAAACCTGCAATGTGTGATAACAGTGCTTAATGTTGCGATGACGATATGACTTGAACTTGAGATAAATGAACAAATACATAAGTTTGTAGTGTTGTTGTATTTCTGCTCTGTTGAAGGGCTCTATTTGATTGGTGAAATACTTCAAGTTTCCATCTGAGTGACAAAACACATAAATGCAAACCTTTGGGCAAACCATTTATTGCAGTTGATGCAGTTTTTTGCAATATGCATATTGCACAGGCTGTTATCGCAATGACAATAGATTTTCAATATATTGTGCAGCCCTACTGCATTTTATGTGACCCACGAGAGTTTCAAAACTGTAACGTCTTAAAACAAGCAGTGACTATAAATTACATCTCCCGTAATGCATGCAGATTATTCTACCCACTAAATGATGATATCCCACCACTAGGTGGAGGTGCACAGCTAACAAAATTTGAGATGTAATATCTCCATTTAGCTGCATTTTTGCCAGCTACTTTTGCTGTGGCCCAGTTGTACTGGGAAACAGGAAATCCCTACTTACAAGTTGTACATTTAAACAGGAACATCACCTCCAATTGGATATCCCTGTCAGAAAGTGGGAAGGTTCAGAATTCAAGGCAGCAACTACTCACCACAACTCAGTTGTGAGTAAAATTTTCTTACTTTACTTTTAATAGTATTTCTATATTATTTCACATTTAGTCAGTTGTAGACACAGTGTTTTCAGTGTTTATGTGAGAACATGTTTAAATGCTGTTTCTATACAGGAAATACCATGTAGAGCTCAGTTATTGTTTGAATGAATGAATGAATATGAATATGCCTTTATTTGTCATTCAATGAAGAATGAAATTTCAGTTAAGAACACCCATTCAA
>JARVJO010000165.1:6973629-6989528 GCA_031762555.1 Cynodonichthys magdalenae | reverse complement strand
GGGGGAGGTGAGTTTGGGAGGGGTTCAGTGGAGGCGGTGACATTGAGGATTGGGGCCGCATGGACCAACAAGAGACCAGAGTTAGTGGTGTTAGTTTGTTAGTGGTGCTCAGCCGTAGCAATGAGGAACAATGTTTCGTGTCTGACCAAAGTTAAACGTGAAACATTGAAGTTAATTACGAGTCCTTTGAATGCCACCATAATGCTCATGTGGCCCTTGGTAAAAAACAAGATTGACACCCTTGCTTTAGTCAGTCAGGTGTAGATGTACATTCAAAACTTACTTTTTGGTAGTGTCATTAAATCTATCCAAAGATTCATGAAATATTTTCCTAACAGACAGACAAACAAATGAATAAACACACAGGCAAAATAAATCCAGGACTGCACGTCCTATATGGCTGCAGGTGATAAAAAGTCACACCTATCACAAAGATGTCACTTTATTTGGCACTTTTAGGATTGAAAATATTTGTTTAGGAAGCTAAGATCTGCAACATATTACTGTACCAGATCCCATTTTTTTTTATTTCTAACACCCCATCTTTATTTCCACCTACAACCTTACACCTTTCTCAAATGTAGGAAACGTCAAATCTCGTGTTTTTTTTTAACTGCTACTAACAGCAAATGTTATAAGGCAGTTTTCACTTGAGAGTAATTAAATAATAATGCTCCATGAATACATTGTTCTGTTTTCTTTTATAGAAACTGTAAAGCTTTGTTTAGTATCATATGTAGCATACATTAAGCACATATGACTGCAACAAACATGCACACACCAGATAATTCATTTCTTGCTCCCATTCTCAAACAGCTTACAAACTTCTGGTTGCTTAAAACATTCCTTGGACTTTTGCTTCATTGCTTTGTTTTAATCCACGTCACAAAGATATTCAACCAAAGTTAACTAAAAATGTTTATAAAATAATTCTGACTTTGGGATTGAGACTTAGTATTGTATTGAAAAGTGTTAAAACAAATGGTAGATTAGTGGGTACATAAGAATGAACATATTCTAAATCAACATGTTTGTTTATGGGATCTTTGGCAATATGCAGACAGGACACATTCTGTGATGGCTGGAAGAAACTCCAAGTAAGTAACCAAGTTATTCTGTGTTTCTTGTTAAGTGTGATTTGGGCTCCAGATGACCTCAAAGCATGGAGAGGAAAGAAATTCCTCAGTGTAGAACACACTTCAGCAAAACTTATTTCTGAGGTCTTCAGAAAATAAATAAATTAAAATAGCACATTTACAAATCTTCAAATCATTTTTGTCATGGTTTGTGTTTATTTTTCCTTGATTTTCTAATGTTTTTTTGTGATTTCCCCTGTGTATGCCTGCTTCTGTCTTCTTCCCCTTTTCCTTTTCCTTTTCCTTTTCCTCTTCCTCTTCTTCTTCTTCTTCTTAGCTTCTTTTTTGGCGGTTGGCAAACCCCTTTTCCTCTCATGCACACCTGATACTCATACTGTCTCCCCAGGTGTTACTAATCTGTCCCTCGTTAACTCACCTCTTTATTCTGCGTCTTGTCCTCACTTGGGTGTTTATTCATTGTGCTGTATCACTCAGCTGTGTGGCGCTCTCTGAGTTTGTTGTTTTCATTCCTTGAGAGTAGTTGCTGTCCTGTCAGCACTTTGCTTGTATTTTTGACCCTCCCTTTACCTGGGTTCACTTGATGTAAACCCCACATTTTTCTGTGTTTTCCAATAAACTGGGTGTCTGCTTACATTGAATAATAATTTACTTTGTTTAAAACATTAATAATCTGTTACCAGATTTTAGTAAATAAATTATTTTTATGCTCTGGGAGTGTTGCCTGAAGCTTTATTAGAGAGTTGAAAAGAGATTTGCTGTTGATTAAAAACTCATTAAATCTAAACTAGAATCAGACATATGATTTAAGACTTCATAGGTAATTTCTTCTCTGCAGCATGCCCTAAAGGGCTTGTAAATAATGGGTAAAATAAATGCTGCAAAATAAAGGGAACTCCTAAGACAATTTGATTCTGACTGAAAAAAAATGTATGATTAGTCATTTCCACCTCACCTGTTGAAGCTCAGAGTGATCACAGGTGTCCTCTCATTTAGTTTATGATGACTGCCTGTACTTTGCAGATTTCCGGTAGATTTACACACTATTTCCATATTCTAACCACTGATGAATTTACCAAAACTCCTTCAGAATGAGCACTTGTCAAAGGCATTGAACACAATTGGCTGATTTGATAACAGCATTTATACACAATGCACCTGGCTTGGCTTACGATGGATCTTTCATGAAAAGTGCTGGCTCAAAGCGCCCCTTTTCATGAATTTTGAATTTGGGAAAAGAAATGTAGACATAACTCAAGCTCACTCCTTCAACGGAGCAGGGAAGAAGACGACAAAGAGGATTTGAACTCAGGTAATCTGATCTCTTCTTATTAGATGAACTCCAGCTTTTACAGTGTCAATAATTAATTAGTCTTGTTTGAACTATTCTTGTACGTTTCTTTTCGATGCAACAAAACCATAATTTCACACCGTACATACCTACGATAACGGACTTAATACGGTGAGGAAGCTGTCCCTTTTCTGCTGGTGAGTCGCTTATCACGCCGCTCTGTTACCACAGCCCTGCCCGACGGGAAGCAGTCTCGTTTTAGGTAAATCAATCTTCTCCTTTCCGTATTCCGTACCGCAATTCAGAGCGCGTGTTGGCATTCATTCGAACGTCACGGTGCGTCAGAAACGTAAAGACGCTTCGTTCAGCCAAAACACTTCCGGATCCGTTCAAAATAAAAGCCCGTCTTTGGACCAATTAAAAAAAAACTATTTTTCTCTTTGATTTTCTATTAGTCAGTTTCCCATTCTCATTTATTAGTTTGAATGTAAAATGATTAGAATCAAAGAACGTATTTAAAACTTAATTTAAAATAAATAATATAAATGTGTAAATTCTAGTGTATCTATCCTGCCTTTTAAAATATCAAAGCACACGAAAAATCCTTAATTATTAAACATGCAGTCATTCATATAACAAGATCCACTAACGATTTAGGACCATTGAGATGTAAAATTATTTTATGTAAACAAATAAATTTAGAATGGAAATGTAAAAAGGAACTAAAACACAAAACACAGGCTTCAGACTCCTTGCTTTTATAAAAATGTGAGCCAGTCACTGAATAATTAGCCAAAATGGTTTATTTTTCTTCTGCTGAATTTGGAGGTCACAATTTGCATAATTTAAACATTTGTTTATTTTAAGCTTCAGCTTTAAAGACAGTGAGAAAAATCTAACAACCAAATTACCTTAGAATTCAAAGAAATGTCTGATTCATCTTTTACACCATATGACAGAAAATGAATTCAAATACTCAATATGTATAGAATACAAAACTAAATATAAGATTGATCAAACATTTCCGCACTGTGGAATTGGCTTTTTTTAAGATAAACCAATGATCCAAATTATTTTTTAAAATCCCCAATGGCAATGTTTTGGAAGAAGGAAAAAGAGAGGATAACGTGAAAATTCAAGCTCTGACAAGGTTTGAGTTTGAGTTATAGTTCAGTAACAGAAAGCTGAGAAGAAACGCATGCAGTGACAGTTCTGATATATGGACTAAATGTATGTGTAGCTTATTAGTTTTGTTGCCATATGAAGAAACAAAAGTTTAAACATAACAAGGTTGACTGGACTTAACACATTACATATGTATCTAATAAAAACAATGAATTTAAAAATATTGTTCAGTGTTAAACATAATATTCAAACTGTATTTATTCATGCAGGAGAGGTGGGACAACAACTTTGCATTTAACAAACAGCAGCTATTGTTTGTTAGTAAACATGCTGGTTCTTTGCTCATGTCAATCCTGTTTTAAGATAAAGGCAATTTTATTCAGAAAATTTTACATCTGAATTATTAATCAAGATTTTTGACTACAGATACGCAGATGATGAAGTCAAAGTCTAGTAAAAAATCAGAGGTGATGAAGACATTTAATAACCAATTTCTCCAACTTTGAATAGAATTTCAGTGTTTTGTTTTAGGAACAATAAAGGCAAATTACCTTTTTATATAACTACTTCATTACAGTAAAACAATTATTGTATAGAAATTTATCAAGATTGAAAGTTTGTAATATTTGATGATATTTCAATTAGTCACATGTAGGTAACCACAAACTTCTTGAAAGTCTGCATAAATATTTTGTTACCCACCTCTCCTGGTGAAGCTTACCTTGTGTTAAACAACAGTACAATACAGACATCCAAACATGATCAAAACAGAAAAACCAAAGTAAAGATTCTGAACACTGCACAAAAGTACATAATCCAAAGATGAACCAAAAAACCCTAATAAAATGTCAAGTATAAAACTCTGGGAAACACTGTCCCCGACAAGTTATTCCACCCTTCAAGTGAAATATGAGAGACACTGCTCCCGATAAATACACAACATACAAAATACAAACACAAAAAAAGGGTAGGCAAAAACTACCGTCACTGGTCATCATCATGGAAGACACTGCTCCCGATAATGGGTTTAAATTATGGAAGACACTGCTCCCGATAATGGGTTTAAATTATGGAAGGCACTGCTCCCGATAACGTCATTGTTGTATTAGGTGCTCCAACGTAGAGACCGTGTAATGGCTTTGTTGTAAATCATAACCAATCAGTTCAAATAATCATGTCAAGAAAAGGTTTGAGAATCTGTCAGTGTTTGTATCACTTTTTTTTATAAATTTAACATTTGCGTAGCCATAAACTTAAACTTGCTACGTCTGTATCATGCCTTGGCGCAAATAAAGTTGGTTTTAGCATAAACAGTTCCTACTCAGAATTTAGACAAACCAATTTTAAATTTAGTACCACTTATTTCTCCTAAGGTTTTCCAATACTTCATAAATGGGAGAAATAACTGCAGAAAAAAGGAAAATGCAACGTTATCTAAGGCTCCATTATGTCAGCAGCAATTAGGGAGTCATTTCTGTAGCAGATGCTGCTGTGACTTTCGACAGTATAACCGTCATAATTATGGAAGGCACTGCTTCCGATAATGATGTATAAAAAAAAACGAACAATAATAAATATAGTGGGCACTGCCACTGATAAATATGAAATTATATAAATAAGGTTTCAGTGCTTTGATGGCAAGAGGCAGAAGCAAAAGATTTGCCTGGTTCAGTGTGTTGGTCGAGTAGGAGTAGAGGTGAACTCATCTGTTGTTTTTTTTCAAGTATTTCTTTCACAGTTCTTAAATTCAATTGTTCTTCTTTTCTCCAATAGAATCTTTTAAATTAGAAAAAGAAACCTAAACTATTTCTCTTCCTGAATTTACAGGATGGGACCTCTGTTATTTGGTGCTTAAGGTGTTGATGTTGGAGCACTGAAGTCAACTTTCAGACACGACCTTCACACGCTTTAGATTTCGTCGTCAATATCCCAGATGTTCTCCACCATGGCATTGGCACATCCCTGCAGGTTCCAGGTGGCCAGGGCCAGCTGGGTGCGGAGCTGCTCCGCGTCGGTCATCTTCGCGATGGACTCTAAAGTGTGGGAGCCCCGGCCGAGCAGAAGGTGGCGAAAGGGAGTCTCAACTGGAGACACGTATGGAGAGAGGAGGGAGTGCTCAACCTAAAAATGAGTAAAAATCAGTTTTAAAAATCAGGAACAGGGGTATTCAATGTGAAGAACCAGTATCTTACAAGGCTGTGACTGTTAGTGTCTGACAAGCAGTATTCACAAAGGAGTCTCCAAAATGTATTCAAACATTTGTGGGGTAATGGAAAAATGTTCTCCAGGAGAATAAATTTTAAACATGAAAGATGCTGTACAAAGGTATATAAAACAATGCATGTGGCCTAGAATAAAGGTCTGCACGCCGTGCCAAAAAAAGTTGCAATATTTTAAAAACAAACCTCTTGAGTTGTCAACTAGTTACCAACAGTTGCAGCCCTGTGAGATATTTCCTTAATTAAGTCAATGTGCAATCTGCAAAATGTTTGAACACAGCTAAAACATTCAAATTTGAAGAGTCAAACCTCTATCCCATCTCTTTATCAGACTTTCCCATGACGCAGTAGCTGTCCTATTGAACTACTTGTGTTTATGACAAACTTATAAAATGTCTTTCAAGTTGGGTTAGAAGCCTGAAGTGTGGAAAGCTTACACAACATAAAACTCATACTCCAGGAAAATGCAACTTGAAAATAAAACAACATGAAATTCTTATTTTACCCTCATGATCCTGTCATTGAGGAGCCGACAGGCCTCTCGGTCAGTTAGGTCTGTGTTGACAATGGCATTGTTGATGGTGTCAGCTGCTCGCTGGTATGAACCTCGAGCTTCATTCAGCCACTTGGGACTAACCTCCTTCAGATTGCCAGACTACAAGAAAAAAATATCAAAAACACATAAAATGAGCACATATCAAATTAATACATCCTCCTTTCCATCTTGAATAAATAAAATACTACACTAAATAAAGATGTGCCCAGTGTAAGAATGAGATTGACCCGTGAGAGCTGATTGATGTGCTTGTAGACTTTAGCCACAGCTTTGGTGAGGAGGCTGCCATATCGGTTCACGTCTAGGTTCAGCAGGTGGTCGTGGACCAGTCGCAGAGCCATCTGACCAGCAAACTGGGCTGCCTTCACTGCAATCTCACTAGTGTGCTGGTTGGTTTGATAATTGAGGTGATCTTTGTTGTCCAGGTTGGTTCCGTAATAAGCGTATGACTCAGTCTTAAACGGCCAAACACAAAAGAGTTCAATAAACAGTGACACTATCAAGTCTGATGAAAATGCATGATTTGATTGAAAACTCACATTCTCTGAGATGAAGTGGAAAGAGATGGAGGGAATTCCTGAGAAAGCCAGGAATGGATAAGCAGGGTCATCCATTGACATTGGCCTGAGTCTGCATGTAGCACAAACATTTAAAGTAAAAAAATGTTTAAGGAATACAACTTGTTCTAAAAATCCCTAAGGAGGTTAAAGAACAAATAGTGATACATTCAAATCTGATTGGTTAGACTACTTTTAAGGGCAGCATTCCACATAAATGTTGCAAATGTAGATCAAGTCTCTAAGTGTGAAAGCAAAAATATTCAAGGGCACTTTAACTGTAAAATTGAATTCAAATACAAAGCTGAAAATATGTTTTATGTCCATCATTAAAGAAAACTTTGAGACTCATTTATTGTAGGAACATTTTCTCTTTAAGGCTGTTTGTATTTGTAAAGTATGTAAAGGTAGATTCTGGTTAAATGTTTTTTTTGTATCCCATTTATCAAACCCTATTGTTACAATAGCAGGACTAAGGTCTCTCACTTCCCAATGTTTAAATTTAATAATTTCCTCCACCTTATTTGTACTTTTCTTGACATTCGACACAAGTTTCCTACTTACACTTTAGTTTCCCATTTATTTTCTCCCATCATCTTGTAAATCGTATCAGAACCAACAGGCATTTTCACCTGCAAGGAAGAAAAAAACAAAAAGGTTAACATCAGTACAACTGCAGTTTGTTTTGCACCATGGTCAGCTCACTGCTAAGTTGTGTTTTACCTCTTTCATTGTGCTCTCAATGAGACTGGTGAGCAGCGGACTCGCTGAGGCTATGAAGCTTCCACGACCTACCAGAGACATACAATTAATTACCAAACTCTTTTTTTTTTGTTTTGTTTTTTAATGAGTGTACATCATTTTTACCCATTACTACTCCATCCAGACTTATGTAGCTGATGACACTTTTGTCAATCGAGGACATGTAACCCTGCAAACAAACATGTTTTAGGACTTTTGATCACAACGTATTTGTGCTCCTTCTCTCGTAACTGTAATACTTACCTCCAACCACTCTGTGGCACCAACACTTCCGTACTCTCCAGCACTCCAGCTGGCAAACACCAAGCTTCTTCTGGGTCTAAAGCCATCTAAAAACATAAAAACGTCATTATTAAATACAACTTTTGAAATATGGATAAGCAGTCAGAGACTTCCCATATTAGGTTCTTTTTTGCAGAAGGAGGAAACACTTTTACCACACTAATATTTTCTTTTTGATTGAACACACAGTGATAAAAAGTGAGTACACTCATTTCATAGTTTTCTGTAACATTATATAAATAGGTCAAATTGTTGCAAATTAGTGCAGTGGCTTAGCTTTAAATCATTTCTGACCTTTCTCCACCATGTCATGTAACGCCTTGGCTAGCTCCACCAACACAGAGGTGCCGACGGTGGCCTTGGCGTAACCTTGACCCCAGGCATCTCGATGAGCTCCCAGGACAACATAACGATCTGCAGTTTCATGCAACAACATCTCTCAGTACAACACATGTCTGATGTAGGAATCGGTTAACCCCACAAAGAAAACAACGGTAGCTGTACCCGGGTCAATGAATCCTTTGATCACTCCGAACACGTTATGGAGCTCCTTGCTGACCAACACGTTGTTCACCTCAACAGTAACATTCTCAACACCTCCCAGCTTGTAGGTCATGGACTGGATCCCACCTTTAAAGTCATTGCTTGCATTAGGGCCACCGATTTTCCTGCAAACATCAGATGGAGAGTTTTAATTACAATTAAATTGTATCAATCTGCAGACGGCTGTTTGTTTTGTGCATAAGAATCTTACTGTAGAAGAGTTGTTGCAATGCCGGCAGTGATAGTCTGAGCTGGAATTTTAGGGAGACCAGATGACTTAGTTTGGGCAAACTGGGTGTGGTTGAAGGAGGGGAATCCAGGAGTGTAGGGGTCACCTGAGCCCAGATGAACCTGGAGGAAAAATACAGAAAATTGAATACTTTTGTTGGATATTTTGTGGTTGATTAACTGAATTTTAGATAAAGTCTTACATTTAATACTTTGTGATTGGTTGTAGTAATTTACTTTGAACAGTATGAGAACCAACAAGTCTCTATTGAACAGCAGTGAAAACATAATGTTCAACATTTCAGGCATTCCAATGCTGACATGAGAGGGACCATCCCCAGGGGATGTGATCAGGTTTTCTATAAATATTATGAGGATGTGTGATCGGTAGACATTTTGTTTAGGCCTCCGAAGCCACAGACAGCCTCAGAGTGAAATGTAGTCTTTAGATCCAAAAATAAACAATCAACTGAGAGCTTAATCGATTTTCTGCGTATTATTTGAGATTCCAATCTGAACAATGTTTTTACACTTTCAAATCAGTATTTTGTTGACTTATTTGAGTTAACATGTTAAAAACTCACGTGTCCATAAAGTTCTGTGGTTGCAACCATTTGGTAATCTTGAGGATCAGGGTAGATTAGAACAGCAGAGGCTCCCATTTTGGCAGCATTGTCCACCTAAATGTGCAAAACCAGAAACACAAAACAAGCATTTAGTTCCTTGTCAAACACCATTAAGTAACTGAAAAGTTCTCCTTCCACTGTGATAATTTCTCTGCAGCACTTGTTCTTTTCCTCAGACAGTATAATTTAATGTTTTTGTCTCCTGGCAACACAAACCCACAAGTACACACACCTGCTGAGCAAAACTGATACTTCCGGCTCGAAGCAGCAGCACACAACCAGTCAGTTCAACACTCTTCTGTACCAACTCCAAGTCCTCTTGACGACCGTAGTTTCCATACACCAGTCGACCCTACAGAGACAAACATGGCAACCAATCAGACCGTGCAAGTACAAGCAATTCTTTGAGAAAAACTAATGTGGCTTCAATAGAGATGCACACATTTCACTTTACTGCAACACGAGTCAAGAAAAACCTTCATCTGTAAGTTCAGACATTATCGTCAAGCTTCACGTTAAGATAAAAAAAAAAAAACAATTTGAAGACACAAAACATTTCTCCAGATTTTATATAGATGTGAACATATACTTCTTTTAAAACATGTTTTATTTATGCATTTATTGCTGGTAATGTGCACTTGAAGAAAATGTTTTGATCTGATAAGTCGCAGCTAAGAGTTTCCAAGTTTATCAGTGTTCTACACCAATGGTATTTGTGTAACACAAACTGTGCAAAGGTCCATTTCAGCTTTTCATTGGGAAAACCGGTTTTGTTAAGCATATTTAAAAAGACATTTCTTTCAATTCTGACTTACCTGAACTCTGCCAGGAGCACTGTAGGCTAAATACCCCTCAGGTTTAAATGTAGCAGAACCAAACTGGATAGAATTTGGGAGGTTGCTGCAAAGAGGAGGGTAAAACCATCAACACCTCTTTTTTTATTTTGCATGCTTCACTACAAAGTATCATCGTAGCTGAGACTTCTTATCAGGGATGAATGAAAATTACATTTAAACAAAAATCAAAAAGACTAAGTTAATTAAACAAACAAAAATGTTGTTTTTAAATGAATAAACTTAATAATAAAACTTAATAATAAAAAATGTACATAGGCTACTTAAAGTACATTTATAATTACTTTTAATTTATACTTTGGATTTAATTGGATTCCTTTAGCATGTAAAAGAGATTTTAAAGATTTCACAACTTGATCCCCACCTATGATGACATGCTGAAGACTGTGAAGTTCATAAATGACATAAGCAACTTGTCAGATTCTCTCTCTGTAATGGAAAGCAGACCGTGGTACTGACCTGTCTGGTGTTTGCAGCTGAACATAGTGGCGGTCTGTCCAAGGCTCCATATTCAGGCTTTTGAATGCATCATGAATGCGGTTCGCCAGCCCTATATCCTCTTCACTTCCTGCTGAGCGGCTGGGACGATCAAAATCCCTGCAGAGAGACAAAGTAACTTTCTAGCTTGCTTGGTCTCAGTTTAGTCATAATGAACATTAGAAGACTGCTTTGTTATTTATTTTGTTCTTTGAAATTTAAGCTGAAACAAGCGGTGCAGGTGTCTCGTTTCTGTTCCAACGTTCTGGAACAGGACTTTGTGTGCTAGTTTTATTGTATTTTACTTTTACTATACAAGCAATTTAATCCGAGTGAAAATAATGAGATTATCTGTGGACAATAAAGTCCCGCTGAACGTTGTTTTCCACTTGCATTACTTGAGAGTAAAAAAGGAAAACTAGAAAATCAAATCACAAACAGATCACTACACATTCCTGATAATTTGATTTGAGATAATGGACCAGTTCAGCACATGACTTGTAAGAGTGTGTTTAAGAAGAAAAAAGAAAAAAAAAAAAGCTTTGGTAATGTTAGCTTAAACTCCAGTGGCAATTATTGTTAACTGTTGAGGTGAGCACTGAAGGGTTTATTTAAAGGTAATTTATGTTAATAAAAGTATATAAAAATGACCAACTGAGCTGAAAGGAAAACCGTTTAGTCGCCCCACCCTGTCTCAAAAGACCGCTTATGTAAAAGAGCTTTGGTTGCATTTAAACCAAAGAATATCAAATTGTTACTTCAACACTAAAGTAAATTAACTTGTAAATATTAGGAGACAGAATCTTATACTACCTGCTTTAGAGCATTTTTTGAACTTAAGTTTTTTGTTTTTAAGTTTGTATTTATTATTTAAACAACCTAACAAGGAACAATGAAACTGTGTTTGTTATTTTTAACTCTTTGACTCTACATAAAAGAAACAGGTTTGTCTGTTATCTTCCTGTAGATTTCTGGGAATGATCTCAGCCTCGTATCATATTTAGATGTTACTACTTCCTCTTTAACTACAAAGTAAAATTAACAAACCTGCACATTTTACCAGCAGATATTTACTTCTGATACACGGCAGCAGACGCGACTAAATGTTGGTTTTTGCTTGGTAAGGTGTGTTCTCTCAGCTTCAACATAAATATAACATAATATAATTCACACCTACTGTAGTCTGAATGTGTGCATAAAATGAGCATACCCAAGAGTTTTTTCAAAGGCCTGAGCGGTGAGTTTGTCTGAGAGGAGCTGAGTGACTTCCTGCCATGTCAGCTGGACATCTGGAGGCGGTTCAGGCATTGCTGTCGCAGAGGCTTTTGTTTCGTTCGTCCTGTTCATTTGATTTTTCATCTGCTGCTCGCAGCTCGACTTCGACCGAGGTTTCTTGTGGCTGATGTAACCCACAAGGTAGCCTAGAGGGCACACAGTCCAGACACAGGATTTTACAAAGAGATCATCTTTTAGTTATAATTTCATCTGAGCTACCAGCAAAAACAGGACCAAACCCTTAACAAACCGCATGGTGCCTCTGGGATTTTAAAACAATACATTGATTTCACACCTACTTCAGTATAAATACATAAAAAATGCTAAAAATAAAATCTGGATGACATATTTTCTAATCAAGCTGATGGTAAAAAGTCAATGCGTGACTGAAACTTGATTTAAGCTCAGACATTTTTTCTCAGCTTTCTGAAGTCAAACTGCCCACACAAGTACTGGTCTGAAGGAGGATAAAAGTTGCAACATTTTCTAAATGCCTTTTCAGTTTTGTAACAAAATTGCACAAAACCTTTTCTTGTCTTTGTCAACGTTATGTTCTGTAACATACCGTTTGTACAAAGTGTGACTCTAAAATGGAGGCTTCTAAAAACATGATTAATAGGATGTTCAAGATGAAAAACTGCACTCATGATCAACATAAAGAGAAATTAACTGAATTGTCCTGTTTAATGTTCTTTTTTAAACAGATGTACACAATAAGAGAGGAGGACGCAATTATATCTAAGCTAAAGTTGTTTTATTTCTAAAATAAATATGCTTTTTTGTGTTTTAAATGTGACCTACTGTTGTTAATCCCTGCTTTGTAACATTGGGAGACTAATGTTAGCTAGTTTATTATTAGTCACATTATTAACCTCATTAACAAGTCTGAAGGAGGCTGTGCCTTTTGCTGATTTCAATAGCTTGTTGCAAACATTTGTTTAAAAAAAAAAACATTTGCTAATTTATAAAGAAAAATGAGTGGTAAACTATCGTCATCTGCTTTAATTTCTGGCAAGAAAACACAAATAGCTGACTTTTTTTTTTAAACATTTACACGAACTCCTCTCTTTTGGCCACCACACACAGGTGTGTGACAGCTGGCAGAAACAGGCAGAGGGAGGAGCAGAGCAACATACAAACGGTTAAAACCATCTATGGATTTGAAAGTTTCACTTTAAAATAGGAGTAAATGAGACTAACCAAAAACAAATACCAGCAGGACTCCCAGAATCATACAGATAAGAGTACGTCTGCGCCGCTGAATGGGAGCTGGCCTGAAGCTCGGCGAGCCGTGCACCTCCACATCTGTGGCATCATCTGTGACATCGTCAGATAGGTTGACCTCGGCGTGTCGCTCCCCATTTTCCCCCGAATGCAAAGTAAACCTGCTGTACCGCTCACTCTTCATCTGGAGAAGATGATGTTCATTAAAACCATTTAACACAAGTACAAAAACACAACTGCAATCGTCAGTAAGCAATAAAACTTGCTATAGTTAGTCAAAAATTTCAGCGGCTTTTCTTTTTTGCAAACAACAGACGCTCACCATGCTGTTGAAAGCCGACCTGATTCGGTCCATTCTTCTTGTTGCTAATCTGGAGAATAAAAGACAAAGATGAATTTACAAACGTGCAGAGATAAAAGCACGACAGTTGGAGTGGTAGAATGTGTGTGTGTGTGTGTGTGTGTGTGTGGGGTGGGGGGTTAGGGGCAGGAGGTGCGGACGTGAGGCAAGTCAGTGCTGGTTTTCCAGTGAATGAGGGGTGCGGCTTCTGTGTAAACTCAGTTATTTCCTGAGGCAAGAAGCTAAACAAGACATTCATAAAAAGTAAAAAATTATTAAATCAGTATCTGAGTGTGGATTTCATTCCCAGTGCTTTGTACAAAGGATTCACCTAGCTTAAATTGTATGATTTTATTTGAAGTAAAGCTGCATGTCCAGCTTTGTCTCACACTGATCAAACACTGGATAAAGAGGAGTTCACCTAATTTAACTCAATGACACGAGCTGCTTCTGGGCAAATGCTAGGCTACATTAACAAGAACATGCTTTGTTTTTTAAGTTAAAACAGCTCTGCGAACCTCAAATAAATCTGTCACCGATCATTACTTCAGCAAAATTAAACATTTGCTCAACTGGCTAAAAAAATCATTAAAACTCTCCAAATCAAGTTCTTATTTTTGATCACATTTGAAAGCTTTTCCATAAAACAAGATTCAACCTTCATTTGACACTGAAGTCATAGTAATATACCCTTATCCACTGTTTCCACATAACAAACTACACGGATCTACTGTACACTGTTGCTTTGAAAGGACAGGCATTTAAGGTGAAAGTTAGGAATGTTGTTTAACTGACAAACCACAGTGTCCTTATTTTCTCTCAGGTTTGTCTACTTATAATCATAAGATGGTGCAACACCTGCAAAACCTAAAATCAGTACTAAAGAATGTCTTCCTTCCTGAACAGAAGCAGGAAGTGTCTATTATAGAAATTCTGATAACAGAAAAAGTCTTTGCTTCTAAGAAAACACTTTATGTGTTCTTCCTATTTTACTGGTTGCATACTCTTAATGCTTCTTTAGGTTTATGTTTGCCTAATTTAGCATATCAAAGAGTTTCTGTCTGCAGAAAACTGCAGTCGTGCATCTGAGACCTCCTTTAAATGAAGGGTGCAGTGTTCAGCAAAAAGTACTCAAATTAGATTAATCTCTTAACTACCCTTACTTAAATAAAATAATTGCAGAAACTAGTGAAAGCTTAGCTGAATGCAAACTGATAAAAGTGATCTATAAATTGAACAACTCAAGTTACCCTGCAAGATAAATGTAGCAAATGGGCAAATAACTACCTTATCATAATAACAAATAAAAGGGGGAAAACGGTCACTTGTAATACATATGTTAACATTCAAACACATAACCTTGCGTTTTGTTTGTGCAAAAATTAGGCATCTTTGTTCTGAATAACTTCACCAATGTTTCAACCTGTAAGATTATAAACCATTTTCAACCTTCTGATAGCCAATTTAAAGGGGCGGTACAAGCATACAAATCATAATTCATGTGTAATTATAACTTCATGATATGCCAATACCTTATTTGCTGATCTGCTGTCATTTTTGAATGAAAATCCTAAAAGCCTCAGTGCTGTAGCTACAAATGTCAAGAAGGACGTATTCAGGCCGCAGTGTCATTTGGCTCGATCTACGAGTAAAACGTTTTGGATTTTTGTCCAGTGATTATTAACAGCTAAAACAATAAAGTCCAATCGGTCATTCTTGCTAGCCAAACATCAGGCTAAAACAATGGTATTAATAAGAGTAACAGCCAAGCATTATTTATTAGAGGACACGCGCTAAATTTTCACCTCATGGTGGACTGGAACCCGAGCAGAGCATACTGTTCCGGATCAAGACAATTCGGTCAGACGGAGGAAAAGTGGTAATAATTGTGGCTTTATACACAGCTTAGGTTGCTATAAATATATTATTGTTCAAATAAATTATACAAAAAATTGTATACCAAACCTTCAACACGCTCAGCTTCCCTCCGAAGACGACCAGTGATCTGCAAGCAACTACTAGTCGCTCCTTTGACTGCGTGTCGTTTTGGTAATAACGACGTCATGACGTAAACGCGTCACCTTCTGTAATTTGTCGGGTTTGACCAGAACCCGCCCCTTACTGCATGCTGCAGCGACTCAGGTCTTACTCGAAGTGTGTTGTTTGAAAAAAAAAATTAAAATGTCCCTTTAACCTATTAACCTAATTAACAGGTTAAAATTATTTATTAAAAAAACATATTTTTAAAGTGATTTGACCAATAATGAGTATTGTAAATTATTTTTGACAGGTTTTTTTAAAAGGGTAGGATTGAATTTTCAATGTTATAAAAAATGGACAGTTATACTGACAATACATTTATGTATCTTTAATAAGATAGATAGATAGAT
This sequence comes from Cynodonichthys magdalenae, assembly GCA_031762555.1. Lineage (NCBI taxonomy): Eukaryota > Metazoa > Chordata > Actinopteri > Cyprinodontiformes > Rivulidae > Cynodonichthys > Cynodonichthys magdalenae. The sequence goes on along the minus strand of JARVJO010000165.1, from coordinate 6,973,685 downwards.
AGATAGATAGATAGATAGATAGATAGATAGATAGATAGATAGATAGATAGATAGAT
>JARVJO010000165.1:6962100-6973529 GCA_031762555.1 Cynodonichthys magdalenae | reverse complement strand
AAGCTAAAACTGGAGAAATATGATCTCTCCTTCCAACTCTCATTAGAACTCTAGCAGCAGCATTTTGGATCAACTGAGGACTTCTTAGAGAGTTTTAAAATGAGACAATCTATGATTCAGTATGAAGTTAAATTCTTTATAATTGCCAGCTACTGAAGGTTATTAATGTTTTAGTAGTATTAGAAGTATTCAGTTCAGCCCATTAGGAGCAATGGGATTTTCTGTCCCTTAACACCATGTTTGTACCACCACCATCTGTTCTGCGTGACGCATAGCGCAACACCTTGCGTCACAGCGCGCTCACTGCATCATTTACTCACAGATGTTGGAAATGCAAAAAAGGAAGCTGGACTTTACGAGGTGCACTTGAATGCAACAAAAGAGAGATAGAGAGAGATTTGTTCATCAGCGCTTTTTCCGTTTTCTGGCCGCTCGCTGTACCTCCTCCTCTGTCGTGTCACTGGACAGAAAAAAGAGGAAGGAATATGGTCTCGTGTGACGCTCCTCCTGTTTGAGCTGCTGCTGTAGCGGATCTGTGCAGACTGGAGGCTGAGGCTCGGTCCGAATAAAAGTCCGCATCTATACCTGAGACTCACCACCGTCCCTGGGACACAACAACCCTGCAGGAGCACTACCAGCACACCGGGAGACATAAATGGGTGAGACGCGCTTTTTTTTTTCTCTCTTTCGCTTCTCACAAGGAGGACACCCCTCTGCCACTCCGCCCCTTCTTCCCTTTCCACGATAGCCTCCAGCGCCTCGCTGCGCATCTGGATGGGACAGGAACGAACCCTGTCCAGATGCGCTCGGGGTTCAGCCCTCCTCCTCCCCCAACACTCACCTCTCTACCTCCCCCCGCCACGCCAGCGTCCCTTCACAACTGTAAGAGACCATAGGCGTTTTTTTTTTTTTTGCGGGTCCATTTCCGAAAGGTTGTGAAGCCATGCGTGGGAGTGCAGCTTGGATGTGTTTTTTTTTTTTTTCATTTAAGGAAGCAGATTGATGAGTTGCAGATGTTGACACGTTTACATTCACTGTGTCTGTGAAGCCTATTGTTGCACAGTGTCCGGCTTTGTTGATGTGTGTTTGGATTAGGAGGCCTGGCTGCTCGGATCCTCACCAGTTGTTTACCCACCTCACATCACATCATGACTGGAACTGGTGAAGATTAGGTGGTCCATTCATCAGTTATAGCTATGCTAAAAATACCCCACTGATTAATTTACATATGTTTGTTTTGCAAAACCTTAAATCTGACTTTAGACCTTACAGGACTAATGCATGTCACCCGCCACCTTTCATGCCATAGGTTGTTTTGTTCAGAAAAGATGAAGTTATAGCCATTTTGGTTAAAGCCTGAAAAAGACATTATGCATAATGTCTTGCAGTATTGCCTGATCTGTGCTGGGGGGCATCAGTTGTAAATAGCTTCCAGCTACTACCACACCAAATTTTAGCTCAGTGTGTGTAAATCACCAAAATGTAGCTGTTTGTATTGGTGAATTTGTTGTGTGCCATTTTAAATTGGGTTGACTCCAGGAGTTAATCAATTGCACATTCAAGGATTATTTCCTGAAAGTTTCATTAAAATTTGTCTAATAGGTCATGGGATATTTTTGCTAACAGACAAACAGGCTTTACTCCAACAGTAACATCAAAGTTCAAGCAAAGTAGTAGCACAATGTATTTTTCTCAAACGTGCATATTGGGATGATACTCAGCACACCAAATTTCAGCATATCAGCAAATTTGCTAAGTTATAATATTTTGTGTTTGCTGAGATTGTGTCACTGTTGTTCCATAAAATATTTTGATAAAGACTCTGTCACACTATAATGTTTTAGACAATTTATGAAATTTTATGTCTAATAAAAGTTATATATTTGATACATTTGTTAGCATTACAGTATGTACACACTTAATTTTTAAAATTCCAGATGTCTTTATTGTTTTATAAGTTGTCTAAAACTTTGTGTTGTGACCGGGCCTTACTAGACAAACAAGTTTAACTCCAACGGTTGGTGTCAAAGTTCTAAAGCATGGAGCTCAAACTATATGTTAGGGACAACATTCAGCTACTACCACACCAAACATTAGATCCAAAACTGAACCCGGGTTGGCTCAGTTATAGTCGTTTTTGTGTTTTCTAAGGTCACATGACAATGGCAGCCATCTTGAAATTACTAAAAGTTAATCAGTCCAAAATTTTGGAGTTTCATCAAAATCTGCTCTGTAATTTGTGAAATATTTTGCTAACATTGTGTACAACAGAACACAAATAGGCACACACACACACATAAATACACCTTTGGTGCCAGGCAATTCACTTTTATTGCTCAGGGTTGAAAGTAGCTATAGGTTTTAGCTGTAGCTCTTCTTGTAAAATAACATCTTCTGTATACATTTTATATGCCTTCCTTCTACTGGACTGCTCCGTTTGTGCCTGCCTGCCATAAACAACAAATGGTGGTTAACCTCAGGGTGCCAAAGCTCTTACACACAACGTACATAATTCTCAGTGCTGAATAACCAGCATGAAGTAAGTAGTTCCCCATCCCACCATCCCAAACCCTAAAGTGCTCATTTCATGGCTATTTAACACAAAGTAATTAAATTAGCTAATGAAGTACAAACGAATCTGCAATTGAAGTTAATCTTTTCCTGCATGAGAGCTAAACCTAGAAAAAGTCTGGTGTGACAGCAAAATCCTCCCCAGGGTGCGCAATCTTTATCACCCTCCTCTGAGAGACAAAAGGACAGTGATGATGTTTGTGTAGTTTTAGCAAAATATCTCTGGAGTTTCATTAAAATATGTCCCATTATTCATGAGATATTTTGCTAAAACTACACTAATGGATTAACTTATGGAAACAACCAGTTTCAACATGGCTGCTGCAGGAAAACAATCTTAGTTTTTTAAACATTCAGGTAAAATTTAGTAGTCGAGAGTCATTCCCCAACTCATATTCGGAGCACCAGTTAATCGCATGAGAACTTTATTTAAAACTTTGCTGTTTAGTTTCAACTCTGTCTCTGTGTTAGCTAAATATCTCATGAACCATTAGCGGGAAAGAAATCATTTGATGTATGTCTATTGGCACATTCTCAATACACGTTGAGTAAAGACTTACGGTAAATGCCTCTTGGTTGACTAGGTGTGGTTTTTGAACAGACTGAGGTAACTGAGGGTTGAAGTCAGCTCACCTCTGTTAAACACCAGAATTTGTCAGGTTGCGCGTAAGAAAGACAAAGGTTTATCAAGTTGCATACACAGCCTGATTGGCTTTAAAATTAAATAGCAATTCGTCCCAGTTTAGACTGGTTGTTTAGACTGATGGATTTTTTATGACACCATCAATTGTTAAAAAAAATAAAGTGGACCCAAAATATTCAGCTCTGTAAATCAATGTGCAGCTATATTGCTACACTTTTCTTTTTGTAAAAAAAGAAGAAAATGTTATGTCTATATTCTCGTTAACTTTGTTTATACTCTACAAAGTGTCCGACAATGAGTTTTTAGTTTACATAAATCCAACACTTCCTGTTATGGATTTTCAATGGTTACATGAAATAATACATATTCTTTGCCATACAATTACAGGGCAAAGTAGAGCTCAGCAAAGACAGTTTGGTGTTCTAATCTTAAACTGTCAGCAGTTCTGAATAATAAAAAGAAAACAAAATGTAACTGCATTTTTAGAAATTATTTCTCAACATGATTTAAAAACTCTGCTTTGAAGTTAAATAAAGTAGACTGTTGGAAAGTAGTTATGTTAAATGAATTAGTAAACACCAGTAATCAGCTATAAAGATATGTAGCTTTAACTGTACAATTAGCTGTTTTTAAAACAATGATTCAGCTTTTTTATGGGATTCTGTGAAAAAGTTATAAACAATCAATATCTTACCTGTTGTAGATAGATCTATGTATGACTTAAGTTTGAAAATCATTTTTAAAAAAGTTTAATTTACTAATTAATGAACTAGCAATTTGTCTGAGCAAGAGAAAGGTGGATTGCTTTATTCTTGAAACAATTTAAATCTAAAAATATTTCTTGGTGGTTTACGTAAATGACGATCTAAAAATCTTTACAACATTGTCAGTTTTATTGTTGTTTTCAGAAATATTGTGAAATTCTTGCTGTAGATTCCCCAGGCTAAAATGGAAGTGCAACAGTCACTTTTTGTACTTGCAAATAACCACAGAATGGCATCTTCACTAGTCTTCATTAGTATCATTGTTTATGATAATAATTTAGTCTGGTAAGCTACAACTGTTGGAGACTAACAGGTGCCTTTGTTTTTGCATACATACTTTTTCAAGGCCTTACCACCCTGAACACACCGGCTCTCGTCTGAGCCTTGTTAGTACTTGGGTGGGGGACCACCTGGGACTGACAGGTGCTGTAAAAACCATTGTAGGAATTGTGCACACATTGGTCACAAGCAATAGAAAACCTTTCACCGTAATAAGTTATAGGTCACCTTCTAGAAGGATGCTAAATTATCACTTTTCAAGGGTTTATAACCAAGCAGCAAGTTGACACATTTTGAGCAGTCCATTTTTGACAATCATGGCCTATTATTCTACTCACAACTTGCAAAACTGCAATTATGGCCATGCAGATTATTTTGTTGCCATCTCTACCCATGCCACCCCTGCCTAGTCTTGCTTTGTACCTACCTCAGCAGTGAGATACTACTTTAAGGAAACTTCCTGTGTAGTTTTTAAAACAACACAGCTCTGGCACTTTTAAATTTACAACATCGAAAATGTAAAAAGTTGGAGATCTCTGCAACAACATTATGAGAAATATGTTTAAAAATCAAATGACAAGGCTCTTTAAAAAGAAATCGAAAACCCCTGAAAATGTTTTGAGACATTTTGAAAACTCCCTCGCTAATTCCATCCAACATTCGCAGCCCAGAGACTACTTAAACAGCAATCTATTTTGGCCATTACTTAATCAGTCTGATCAGAACTAATTGATATTTTTCCAATGTGAGGCAGTTCAGAGCTATTTACAACAGGTAAGACATTAAATGTTTAAAACCTTTACATACACCACACATCAAAATATCTAAACCATGATTTTAAAAGGAAGTTTATTATAGTTTAGATACTTTGGGTTAATTGTGTTTTTTTTTTCTCTCTGAGGGTCTTTATAGATAGTTCAGATAGTGGTTTGCTATTCTGCACAAACGTTTCACATTTACATGCATGAAGACAGTCTCACTTTTACCATTGCTACACCATCGAGCTAAGTTGTGTTTCATTTTTCTTATGTGAAACTGAAAAATGCTTCCTGCCAGCATGGCTCCCATTGCCTACTCTGAAAGTTTTAGTTTTTTTTTTTATGGCAGAAACCAAAATTACTCTGGATTCAGAGCAGACAATGGAAGTATAAGGAATATAGTGAAAGTTTGCCCCAAGATTCCCTCAACAGCAGAGATGATGAGCAGAAAGAGAACGGTTGGAATTTTCCCTTTAATGTGGGAGAATGTGCTGAGGTCTGTGATCCGATCCGCAGTTGGAAGTGGGTGGTTTCGACTCCCAGTGGGCTCCGGTCCAGTCAGTGTGAATGTTTTAGAGACAGAAACACGCAGCTGCTCTTGACATCACCAATGAGAGGCAGACAGACACTGAAACTCACCAGAAACTAAACACAGGTCAGCTGAATAAAACCACCCAAATGTCATCCTGGCTCTATGTGTGTGTGTTTGTGTATGTGCATGTGTGTGTGAGGAGGTTTCCATTATCTAAACTGGCTGCAGCTGTTTGGAGGACACTGCAGGCTTCATCTTAGTTCCTGTGAAAGTCTGCTTCTTCATCTATCGAGTGGGAGTTTTGTTTTGTCTGCATACTGGAATCTATTCAGTCTCTAGTCTTGTCAAGGTCTCCTGCTTTTTTGTACGCAAGCAAAAGATAACCTCTATTGTTATCTCAAGCAAAAAGGCATCACTTAATATTCATCTAAAATGTAAAATATTAAGCAAACAACACAAAACCCGATGGAATGCAATCGTTGCTGTAATACTAATCAGGAACATAACTAGTTCATCTATATGGGGCTTTAAAGCCACAACTTCACCCAGCACAAGTCTAATTCCGGTTCTTTCTATCATGTTTCTTGTTTGACAGGAAGATACATTTAGCAAACCTGAACGTATAAGCTGTCTAAAGGCCCTGTCTCACTAGACAACTTATGCCAACTTATGAACAGTTTAAAGACATCGACATTAAAGATGAAATTGAAAAAATCAACAGGAAGCTTCTTTTCAATGTGTACATAATGTAATTCTAACAAATTGATCAAATATATAACTTTTATTAGCAATTTAGACATAAAAAGGTTTCATAAGTTGGCATAATTTGTCTAGTGTGACAGGGCCTTAAGCAACGAAAAACTGTGATGAGTAATTTTCTTTGACTTGGTCATTTATAAAACACAAAACAGATTGTTTTTTTTACATAAGTAGAGGGATGCCTTAGACCCTAACCTTATGATCACCACTTGCAATTAATATCAGCTGATCATGCCAATTATTTGTAGTTTTTTTGTTAGCAAAATATTGTATGAACCACTTCATGCATTGTAATAATTTTTTTAGAAAGTAATTATTGGATATACATCTACAACAAATAAGGAGGGTATTATGTATTTTTTAGGCACATATTCAACACCATTACCTTCAGTTGTTATGAAAATGCTTTAAACATCAAAAATAGTTTGACTTTGCATCAGTCTATTTAAACTTCTTGAAATTGGCCTCTGTTTAAGAACCTTCTACCATTTCCAACATTCCCACTTCAGCACATCTTCAAAACAATGCTTCATATCGTTTACAACCTTTCGTAGGAGTGTTGTATATTGTTGTAAAAAAAGAAATGACATTATATATCAGTTTTGAAAAATGGCAGCTCAGAATACAGTTGAACATTACTCAAATAATCCCACGTTGGACCTAGACAGTATGTTTTTTGAAGAATCTGAGTGAGTACAGAGGCTCTTACAAGACGTTTCAGCTTGGTAATATATCTCTCATACATCATTGTAAAGCAACTTTTTTTTATTTAGAGAAAGCTGTCAACAATATAGTGCCTCACACACAAAAAATAAATTATTTTGGAGTGTCGTTTCCAAAAACAAAGTCAAATAATTTTTGATGAACTGTGTCGTCCTTAGGAATTTTAAAAAGAGGGCAGTCTCCTTTGCACCCAAAAGTAAATTTCCTCAATAAAGGCATTTTTAAATCTGAAAAAGACTGGACTTAAAAGTAGTTAGTATTACAATCTCAGCAGATGTGTAGTTCCACCATGTGTTTGCTAAATGCTGGTGGTGCTCTGTGGGGCAGGAGATTGGCTGGAGATTAAGCTTCAGGGAGGAGCTTTGTGGAAATAGGCGGTGATTTGTACCAGCGAGCGTTTAGGCAGCTCCATATGGCTACCACAGGAAATTCAAGGATTTGTCAAACATGCATGAATGAGTCAAAGCAACACTCTGGGTATGTTTTTGATGAGGGAAGGATAGTATAACATGATATAAAGCTCAAAAATTTGATTTTGCATAATATCCCCCAACCCCATAGCTTTTGGGGCCAACCTGATTTAATATGGCCATCGCAGCTAATCTACATTAGTAAACACAGAAATAGCAATAACGCAGCCAATTTTTACTGATATTCAGATAAAATTTGGCGCACTATTAGCTGAGACTGATCTGCAACACATACTCTGACAGATTGCCTCAGATAAATTTTGGCATTTAGATCCAAATAACTTACTAAACCTGTGTGGGTGTTGTGAGTTAGTTAAACACTGCTCAAATACTTTAAATTGTGCTAAAGCTCATTATTGGTGTAATTTTCCAGCAGTATAAATCTGTCGAACATTTCAGACAATAGATAAAGGCTGTTTATGTTGCATACTGTTGTATCTTTTGGACTCGGTTCCTTCCGCAGAGCTGCACACAAGATAAAGCTCAGCTCCACATTTGGCGTTAATGTGTTGATGTCAACTTGCACCCACTTTTTCACTCAGTGAATTTGCCAGCAATTGTGGTGGTTCAGGTTTTACTATTCCCCCAGCTGAATATGGTTTGCAAGATAGGTGTCACAAGCAATACAGTCACACTTCTCTTTACTGAGCAACTTCCACTCTTAGTAGGAACTTCAATCCGCCCCACACAAAAACACATCACCACCAAGAGCAGCAAAAAAGAAAAAAAAAAAAAAAAGAATTTCTGTGCCGCGTTGCTGTCACATCTGCGACTAATCCCTTTATTTATCTCAAGCCAGGATCAAATCCTCTCCATCTGAACTTGTTACACAGCCATCTCTTTTGTCTGTTTGATATTGGTATCTTGTGAAAGTCTTTTTTTCCCCTCCCCATGATCCCGGGACATTCTTTGACCTCCTACTGCTTCACAACTACTTTCACAAACCGTGGTTGCATGTGGACTCTGTCGTCATTTTTGTGTGTTTGCCACAGTATGTGTGTGTGTGTGAGGAAATTTTTGGTTGAGGAAACTGCTTGAGTCACTGCTACCCAGTTCTGCTGTAGTTCCCATGGTTACCCAACCCCCGAATGTCCTTCGCTGCACCCCCCCCCCCTGCTAGCTGCAGTTTAGACAAGGATCAAGCCTTGGTGGCTCGCATCTGTGGGCATGCGGATGGATTATACGTCTGTTCCTTACATTTTCTTGTGGTTATAAGTAGTTCTCGCTGGGAGTGTGTGATGTTTACATTGAAAGCAACGCCAGCGGGTAACTTTAGGAGGAGTTTTGCCGTGGCTCACCTTTGGCCTCGACTGACAACATCGTGTGGTTCTGCGTAAACTCAAGTCACAGATCCTCCAGACATCCCCCGCAAACGGATCTGACTGCTGACATTTGGGCTACAACGTCCCCACACAACACCTGCTATAGTCCCAAATTCCACCCAGCTGCTCATCCTAAACAATGTGGAATAACAGAGCCAGGAGGGTCAAAAGGAGTCCAGATTAGATCTAAATGTGTGGCCTATTTATGGAGGTGTGTTTGCATGCATTTGTTTAATGGATGTTCTTTACTTCCTTCACTAATGATTGTCTTCTAGTTACACATTACTGTGCACTGTATTTTATACATTGAAAATCCAAACCAGATATCGACCATTGTTTTGCTCATAAGACTTTGCAAGTCTGTGTGCCTTGCAAAGCTTTTCAATTTTCACTGTATTTTGACAAGATAGATGGTTTGTTACACATTAGAAGCTGTTTGGGGAAGGTCGTATGAAAAAAGCTGGTTAATATATTAACAGTCGAACAAGGAACAAGAACATTTTTTTTACAGAATATTATCAGGTTTGGGTTTTGCTTTGATGAGGAAATGCTCTCCTAAATTCTGTAGTTTCCAGCACAGCAGGCTGACTGATCTGACCAACTGTGCCTTGACCACACATAGCCTGAAGCCTTGCAAGATGGATAATCTCCTCGTCGTGTTCCTGTGAATCACCTTGTAACGTAAACTCTGTTCCACACAACTAACATGATTGGAGGAAACAAGAAGTAGCACAATGAGGCGTAAACTGGAACAACGGGAGTACTATCCCTGGAGATTTTGAGACCAATGTTGTTTATTTCAAAAGGGGTGCGTTTGAAGTTCACTGAAGTAAAGCTTTGTTTAACAGAGCGACTCATCTTAATTCATTCAAAATTCCCATTGGGGATTTTTGAAAGGTGACCATAACAGCCTCTTTTTGTGTAAACCTTAATCTCAGAAAAAGCAAATGATGCTGCAATAAAAGGAAGTGTATAAATCTCACTATTAAAATGCAGACAGAGAACAACAGCAACAAATCTGAACTTGACATGAATAGACACCCACACAGTGCAAAATAGATAAAGTGTTGTGACAAAATATTAATAATATTTGCTTTTATATTTGATGGAGAAAATAATGACAAAATCACTGCAGAGGTATGATAAATATATTACCTGCAAACAAAAACATACGATGGGATACAAATATTTAAATCAATAATCACACAAGATGAAAACAAAAGCTAAAAAATGCTGTTGAGCATGAGAAAAGCTCCATGATTGACAGATGTTTTCTTTCTGTTGTGTTTGGACGGATAATATAACATCAAAGTATCAGATTTATTAGTCAGAAATTCTGTGCAGGGATTAATCTCATGCATGGATTTGGAGACTTTCTTCATCAGCAGTTTTTACTCTTTGCAGTGAAGGTTTTTGCTCCCAGTCTCATCAAATAAATGAAGCCAGTATCGTAGTGCCTTAAAAAAAGGACTATTTTGAAAGCCTAAATATCTCAGGCGGTTTTCAGAACTAAAACCAGTGTCTCACTAAGCTTTCATTGATAGCGATGAGTTGCCAAACAAGATTTGCAAGGAAATCTAGAGGTAAATAACAAAATAACCTGCACAGCATAGAATACAGCTTTCCATGTTATGCACATAAAAATAGTCCATGGTTTTTTAACACAGGTTGTGCAAATATCAGAGTTGCAGCTCATTTTTTGCTTGGTCGTAAATGCTCCAAATTTTATGAAATGAAACTGAATCTTTGTCAATTGCCTCATTTTTTTGTTGCAAATTTTGTTTGCCATCTAATCTCCAACATCTGCAGCATAGAAAAAATGGCAAATCCTAAGATCAACTGAACTTTTTTTATTTTTTTGCTTTGATAAATAATTTAGTATTACAGTTTGTTATTATTGTTATTATTATTATTATTATTATTATTATTATTATTATTATTTTTTTTTTTTTTAACTGTTTTTGAGAACAGCTTAATACTTAATACAATTGAATTCACTCTATCTAGGAAGTGCAGCATATCTGGATAGTTAATTTTTTATTTGAAATATTTTGTGATAACCAGCCAAAATTAAAAATAGAAATGAATTACTTGCATTTTTAAAGCAGAAAGTACAGATAATTGCATGGAAATGTAAGGACTAGTAGGACAACAGTGTCACCAGCAAAGCACCCCCACACCATCACACCTCCTCCTCCATGCTTCACAGTGGCAACCAAGCATGTAGTATCCATCCGTTCACTTTTTCTGTGTCGCACAAAGACATGGTGATTGGAACCAAAGATCTCAAATTTGGACTCATCAGACCAAAGCACAGATTTCTACTGGTCTAATATCCATTCCTTGTGTTCTTTAGCTCAAACAAGTCTCTTCTGCTTGTTGCCTGTCCTTAGCAGTGGTTTCCTAGCAGCCATTTTACCATGAAGGCCTGATGCACACAGTCTCCTCTTAACAGCTCTAGAGATGTGCCTGCTGCTAGAACTCTGTGTGGCAATGACCTGGTCTCTAATCTGAGCTGCTGTTAACCTGTGATTTCTGAGGCTGGTGACTCAGATGAACTTATCCTCTGCAGCAGAGGTGACTCTTGGTCTTCCTTTCCTGGGGCGGT
>JARVJO010000165.1:6938779-6951652 GCA_031762555.1 Cynodonichthys magdalenae | reverse complement strand
TTTGTGCCTGGCCCCCCCCCCCCCCCCCCCTTATTTAAGTTTTTATTCAATAAAATGCTTTCTCATTTTTTTTTTATATTATATTAACAAAGGGGTTTGTAATGTCTGTTCAGACCTTTGGAGCTGACCAATCTGAGCTCTGTGAGTTGTTTTTGTACTGGGAGTCGTCAACTTAGGCTTCTATTTTTGACATAGACACTAATTGCCTTGAAAATAATTACAGATGAGCACTGTGGATGGAAACATAAAAAAGGTAATGTTGGTGATTTTCAATCAAACGAAAAAAAAAACAACCAATGCTTTGTAGGAGACAGCATGTTCAGTCCTTACATCCTAATTTGCCACTTCCTGTTGGAAAAAAAGCACATAAACCATATGTCAGGTTATAATTGGCTTTTTAACCATGGGAAGTCTGAATCTCAGCAGACTATTGAACATGTGGCTCGCAGATTGTCAAAGGAAAAGCTACTTCATTAAAAATAATTCTAGTGACCTCAATGTTGTCTTCTTACCCAGGTCCAGAAATGTCTCTTAGCCTCAAATAAACCTCGGCTGTTGTAGAAGAAGCATTTTGTGTTATTATTTTTAGATCTTAGAGGCTCATTAAGGCCTTAACCAGGCGATTCACAGCCCAAGTGTGTATGAGGCGTGAGTCAGTGTACTCGGGCCCGTCTGCTTCACTGAGCTGCGCTCGCCACAGGCCACGGCTTATGAAACAGTGTCATGATGAATGTGGTGGGAAGATGTGAACCATCGTGTCTATATTTCCTGGAACTCTGTGGATGGAGCTGTGTTTGTCTTCTGCCTGTTTGTTGAGTTCTCAGTCAAAGCAAATGTGTGCGTTCATCGTTCTCTGGGTTTCTTGATCTGTTTCACATGCCGTCTTGTGATTTGTTACGTGAATGAAAGTCACGCGGTCAGAAAAAAACAAAACTTGCAGCTGTGAGCTTAGCAGTCAGCGTTACCAAGGTTAGTGATGTTTGTTTAGATTGAAAAACAAAAGTGTGGTTTGTCTATATGTCTTTTTTTGCAGTTTTAGCACATTGTTATCCACCTAAAAATATCCCATCTGGTTTCATTATCACCTCGTTTCTTTCTATCCCCCACATATTCTCGCTTGAATCCACAGTTTTCTATCCCTTGCACAACCCTTCTTCACCTCCACTTCCAGACTTGTTTACAGTTTTACTTCTGTCTCTCTCACTCTCTCTCTTCAGGAGATAAAGAAAGATGGGAAGAGGGCTGGAGGGCAGGCGGGCATGCTCAGGTCTGAACTCTCCAACGGCAGGGCCAGCCCTGTGTCAGACACCATTGTTCGAACCAGCAAGAAAGGTACTAAGCTCCTTTACTCACCGTCTCATGTACTAAAATCTGTGATCAATAGACAACCTGGAGTCCTCAGGCTCACACTTTAAATCCTATTAGTGCAAGGAAGGATTTGGGTCAAGTGTTACTCACCATTCTGCCACGGACAGACACTACACAAGTACTGACTACTCAGGACTTAAGTCTGGTCAGAAGAGATCATGGTGTATTAATAATAATTAGCTGATTAAGTGGTGCAAAATTAATTCAATTACACACCAGAATTAATAATGTCATACACATGTAAATAGATTGAAATAAACCACACTTCATACATACACTGATCCATATAAATATATTGATGGAAGGATTAATGGTTCAATAACAGCAATGCAAAATGAAAGCATCGATCCATATTAATATTGCATCATATCCATTGAAGACTTGTGAATTTAATCAAAATCGTACCAAGAAACATTGTATCATCATCCAAACAATGCAATTAAATACAGTATCATGATGAAGCTGGTGATTTACATCCCTACTACACACTCAGTACCACTAATAAATGGCAGTAATGACATAGATACTAAATGATAATAAAGGACATAAATTACCAGCTAAGTGATACCAACCATAGTCACAGGACAGGAATTGCACTTCAAAATTGCTATGAAGCCATACCTACAGGAACGAACAAACAAGCAAACAAACAAACAAGCAAGCAAACAAATGAAAAAGTAATAACTAAGGTAAATGGAGAAATTTGAAAAAAGTGATAAAATACATATAAGTAGATGCAAAATAGTGTTTTAATTTAAATGCCCTGCCTCATCAACATAATTTTACTCAATGAATAAATTATATAATGAATAAAAATCATAAACTAAAGGAATAAATATGAATCTTAACATATTTTTGTGTGTTTTCTGATCCAAAACTGCAAATATTACAACACTCCTACATACACTGTACATTGCTGCACATTATGATCCACTCTAATTAAAGAGTGACACTCTGTGGACAGAAATGGAATCTGCAGGGTTGTGTCTGAATGATGTGAGTCAAGCGTAATGAGTGGATAACAAACGACTGTGAGACCAGGAGGAGGACGTGCTTCGGGGTCAGTCATGTTTAAACTGTCTGTCAGAGGGGTCAGAGGTCAGCACGTCAAGCTTTAAGCATGGGGGACTTTTAGTAAGCCAGTAAACATCAGCTCTCTTACTGGACTGGCTTGATAATGGGTGACTGTTTGAGCTTATTATGGCAGGTTATAAAGGATCAAAGTATGTTTACACATAAACACTGTTTCCTGCATGTGTATATGTGTTCACGATGCAGGAGAACAAATCCGTAAGCGGAGATGTAAAGCTGCGTTCAGCTACGTGCCTCAGCATGAAGATGAGCTGGAGTTAAAAATTGGAGATGTCATTGAGATTATTACAGAGGTGAGACTTTGTTTTTAATTGATTCCTGCCTTTTTAAGCTTTTTTTTGTCGAACACCCGAGAGTGCCAGTTGTGTTTGTATGCTCCATTTTTTGTGATTGTGTGTATTTATCTGTGAAAGCCTTTTGTCTACGTCACTTACATTGGTGTCTGCATTTGATCAGGTAGAGGAGGGATGGTGGGAGGGATTTCTTAACGGCAAGATCGGGATGTTTCCCTCCAATTTTACCAAAGAGGTCCAAACAGAGTCGGATCCGCCCTCTTTGGACACATCACAGGAAGAGCTACGCAACAACCGCACAAGTAAGGTCCAGAAAAACAAAAAACAACAACAACACAAACTATATGTTTACACAGACATAATAATTGGAATAAACGCCCCAATCAGAATATTCTAATCTGGTTCAGCTTGATCGGAACGACATTGTAAACCAACTGAGAGGGTTATGTTGATTGATAATCTGAACGGCGTGCATGTAAACACTTGTTCTGATCAATTTATTGTTGTAGACAACTGACCTGACGTGCGCTCTGTGTCAACCTGATATTTTTCTGCTTGGCTAGATGCTACTAACTGGGGGAAGCAAAATTGGTTGGTTAGAGATGCAACATTTCTATTAGAAACGTTAATAAGTTTGAGGTTTTTCAAATACCTTGAAGGTCGAAAGCGTAAGAACACAAAGTGCAGTAACCTCTCCACCGTTATTAAAACCTGGCGCAGGTCCATTCGCTCAGAAGACAGAATGTTTGTTTAATTTCATCACTAAAGTAGAACTTCTTTGGTGTTTTGAATATAAGCATAAGCAACATTAATTCTGTGCCCATAGAAACTACATTATTCAATCCAAATATATTTAAATCTGATCAAAGAATTTTGTGCATGTAAAAGTCATAATATTTGAAATTCACAGTAATTTTACACGTATCGTGTATGTGTGTATAGGTAAGGACAGCCCCGGCAGTGAAAGTGATGGAGCTGACAGTCGGTCGGAAACAGAGTCAGAAATTCAACCCAAAAAGGTAATTAGTCACAATTAAAACTGATGAGTACATTATTGTACATTTTGAACACTTTCTTCACCCTCTTCATCACTGATTATGATTTGATGTGTTTTTTGCTTTTTTAGTTGAGATTTAATGCTGTAATGATTGTATTGTTTTTGTAATGTTTAGTTGGTGTGGACCCCATGAAGAACAGTCTCTGTTATAGTGGAGACTAATGGGGATCCTTTAAATAAATAGATTAACCTTGAACAAAACAAACAAACAAACAAACAAACAAAAAAAAAGAATTAAATAGATAAATTGTAATCAGGTCTCTTTTGTAGGTGATATGTTCATTATTAGTTATCTACCCATTAAAATGAACTGCACCAGTTTTATTAATCACTCTTATGTTCCTTTCTTTGAAGCAAATATAATATTACTTTTTTCAGCTTCATGGACAAGACGTTTTACTAGTTTAATAACTATATGTTGTAAAAAACAAAAAAATGTGTTATTTCAAATTTTGGGAGAACTGCAAAAAACTTTTTTTACATAAAAAGACAAAGCATAAAAGAAATGGTTTAATAACTGAAGTGTTTTTACATTTTCTGAACATTTTACTCCCTTTTCTGATATCAAAGTGTTTCTCTAACTTCTTCACTCATCAGGAATCATTTTCCTGACATGTTGTCATATGTTATGAACATTCATTAAGGTTTCAGTCCTGCACTTCTTGTAGACAGCCACTCACGGTTTGTCTTTGTCTTTGGCGCCCCCACGCGTCAATGTCAGAGATGCATTTCTGCACATTTGTCAAAAATAGAATTTTACAAAACTACACTAGCTGTAAATTTTTTTAAATAAGGCTGCTATTTTTTAAAGAAATCCGATCACCAATTTGCAATTTTCCAATTTCCCTGTTAAAAACAGAAACTTGACATTCTGCCACTTTTCCCATGTAAGGACTATTCAAACCAGAATTGGATTTAATGTGTCTTGTTTACATTCTTTTTTCTTTTCTTGAAACTTTACAAGGTCAGAACTAAACTCACTTATTTTGTAGGAGATATTTATTAGGAATAATGCTTTTTCTGCTGTTTTAATGCTATATGTCAATTGTTTTTTTTTTAAACTACCTTTCAGGTCCAAGGCTTTGGCTTTGGGAACATCTTTAAAGATCAGCCCATCAAGCTCAGACCTCGCTCTATGGATGTGGACTTAGAAAGGAACAAGGTGATTTACACACCATCATTTCTTTTCGTTTCCTTGTGATGGTATCTAGCAAACGTTAACCGGCTTGTCACCACAGTGTGAACAGTTCCGCATCATTGGGACTTGGTAGTTTTCCCTGGAAGAAACCCACAGTGTGGCTTTAATATTAATTTGTCACGACTTCAGCAATTTGAGCTTAAATGATTATTTTAGATGCTTTATTTGAACAATGTCTTAGTTTTAGTTCCTCCCCTTTTTTGTTTCAGTTTCATGGCACAGGAAGTGGTTTTAATGTCAACAGACACCCACACACACACACACTGCCTCCCCCCCCCCCCCAACACACACACACACACACATACCCTCATGCACTTACTCAGACATCCTGCAGGGATTTGACAAGCAAAGCAGAAGTGAGAGCTCTGCAGAGCAGACAGAGGGCGAGAGGAGGGGTGGTGATACAGCTTTTTGCTCACGTCTACATATTCACATGTTCTCCTGCTGCTGATCTAGCGAAGCTTAAACTGGGAAAGAAAAGACGACGGTAGGCTCAAGCTTTCTGTCCCTGTTTTCTTTTTCCCTTCCTTTCATTTTATCGAACCTTTTCATTGATCTTAATTCTGTTTCTTCATTCTTCTTAGTTTAAAAACTAATCAGAATGAGAAGTGCTTTGAATGTGGCCATAGAGTTTTGTATTTTTTTTTAACAGTAACCGGTTCTGCAAATATTTTCTGTTTAACGTACAACTTTAAAGAGAGAAAACACAGCAGAGTTGACTTTATGCATGAAAGAAAGGGAATGTTTTAGAAAGAAAAGCGAAGAAATATAGCTTATTTATATGGCAGCATGTAGAAAAAAAAATAACGCTTTTGCAATTTGATAGTCTCCAACAGTTCTAGGTTCAGTTTCATACCTTATTGTGAACATGACCTTTAGGGACAGGTCATGAAAAGGACAGAAAACAAACAAACAAACAAACAAACAAGCCAAAAGATATTTGAACTCTTACATATCACATGTGCAGCTTGGTTTTGTCTGCTACTAAAGAATCACATCATCCGTTCCTATTCAAAAGCAGGTAGATACTGTTTTTATTTATTACTTGGGTTAATTTATTGTTTATTATCTTTAAACATGACTGCTTTCATTACCAAAAACAGTAATAAAAAATTTAAAAAGAAAAAGGAACCTAAAAAGTTATTTTTGCCATTAAAATTACTTTTTGAAAGCCAATAATTCCAATAATCAATCTTTACAAAACCATGACATTTGTAAGAAATACCTTGCCAACAAAAATAACAGACCAGCATTTATGGGAATAAAAAGGTCTTTAAAACCTGTTCCTCAGAATTTCCTGCTGCGCCTGAAGTCGTGTGTGTGTGTGTGTGTGTGTAAGAGTTTTAGAATCTGAAGGATGTTTGTGCGCCTGTCCCGCTGAGTAGGAGGCTTTAAGATGAGACCAGTCCTTCTGTTTCCTAATGAGACTCTGGAGGAGGAGACGTGGGGGGCGTCTCCTTCCGGCTGAGTCACTCACAGCCACGTTAACTTTACGGAGAGTCAGTTGCCTGATGTTGTTTGCACAAAGAACCTGCAAGCTATAGGTAAACGCTTTTTTTTTTTTTGGTTATTTTTGCGTTAATTTTTACAATTGTTTATGCCAGCAAAAAGAAAAGCTGGAGAGGAAATCTAACAAATGTGGTCATTTCTGTAATGTGAAATGGCAAAAAATGACCCTGATTATGAAAATGCTGTATATGTTTTTTGGTATCCAGTCCTTTCTTCATCCTTAATTCATCAAACTGTATTACTGCTGTGAGTTGGTCACAAACTTCATCCAACTATAATCAGTAGTGGAGCATGACTAAAAAATGTTTCCTAAGTCATTTAACAAAAGAAGCCACATTTACGTAATTGCTAAAAGGTTAGGGTAAAGGGGACATAACAAGCAAAATCCACTTTTTTAGCCATTAAATACATTTTGTTGTGTACTTAAAGTTTCTAGGAATGCAGGAAATTAAAATTTAGTCTCTTGGTGCTGCATAGATATCTTTATATTCTGTTTGGGTTATATTTCTTAACACATTCAGTTTTCTCTATTTTCTATGAAGTTTTCTGAACTATTGCATCACAGATTTTGTGACGGAATTGCCAAATAAGGTCTAAACTTAACTACAATTTGGTTGTCTTCATTCTCCTCTCACTCGGGGTCAGACTCTGTCTCCAACATGTAATAAATGTGGAGATAAAATGTTTCTGAAACGTTATATAGTCATAAACCCCTCAATCAAATTAGAATAGACCGCTCTAGAAGCTGGAGGGGGGAGGTGTTTAAATTGCCTCATTGCATTTAAAGAGACAGCATCAAAACGAGTTGATCTGTGACACACAACTGAATGATTTAAATGTGAAAAGATTTTAAAAGCATGATATGTCTTGTTTAATGAAGAGTTGTTTTTTTATGTACCATAAAAAAGGCAGTGTACTTGTGTTAAAGACTTTATAAAGTCCATTATGGAGGTATGGATTTCAGCTCAACATGAAATGCAGGATTCAGGTTTTCAGCCACTAGAAAAAGTTGTGGATCCCACATCCCCATAACCTTGCATGATTCCGTAGTTTTCAAAGCAGACCACTTCTGTTTTGGTAAACAATTGGCACGAAGGACCTTGAGTAGCATCAAAACATGAACTTCTTTATCAAGAATGCTCAGCAGTTGATGTATTGCCTGTGGCAACTAAAAGATTTTCATCTACCACAAAGGATGCTCTACTCTATCAAAAAGCCCTTTCACACAACACTTGGGCCTGATAGTTTGCCTTGTTTCAGTGTATTGTGTGAAAACAACCCCCACCAGTAGTCACAGAGCTGAGTTGACATGTAGGTGGGTGATGCATGCACTCTTCCATTCTAACTAACATCATGTTGAGCACTTCACTGGTTTCACAATACCAGATCATATGGCTCTTTGACAAGATAGTTCAGTAAGATGGCCACAAAGCCCAGTGCAACTTTAAGCTGCCTCTGATCGTTGATGAATCAATATCAAAGTTGGCCCTGTCCTGTGTAGATGAAAGCTTTTTGACTTGAAGCAAGCTTTGCAGAACCAATGGTAGTGTGGGGTGGTACTCAGCTGCACTGAAACAGAGAACTACGGACGTGTCTCTCTTATCATTTTCAAAACATGACAGGGCGGCTGTGGCAGAGTGGTTAGGGGAGGCATCCTGGAACCGGAAGGTCACCAGTTCGATCCCCCGTTCCAGCTGTCTCAAGTGTTGTGTCCTTGGGCAAGACACTTCACCCCTGATACCTCAGATGTGTGTCCCATCAGTGTATGAATGTTGTTGGCACTGATTAGTCTCCACAGATGATTGTACATGTTAGCTTTGTAGGAGATCTAGTAGAGTGCTGTGTGAATGGGTAAATGAGAGCACAGATTGTAGTGTAAAGTGCTTTGAGTATCCTGGTTGGATAGAAAGGCGTTATATATGTGCAGTCCATTTACCATTTAAATGAGTTAAGCCTTGTGGTTAACCAAATTTTTTAACTAAATGCAAAGTTGCTGTGCATCATCAACATCTATAGTAACGTACTTGTTTATTCTTAAGGCTTTTAAATCCAGAAGCCAGGTAGTCCCACAGATTGCATGTCATTACTACATCACACTGCTGAATTGCAAAGCCAGATTATCTTTTCATACCAACCGCTCTGTTATTACCTCGCCTGACAGCTCAAAGGTGCAAAAGCACTGGGTTGGCCTCAAGCGTCTATGCCACTTCAATCCTTTCTTGAGTTGTACCAAGAAGGCCTCTCAGCCCTCGCCTGAAGTTTTTTTTTGAAAGTGCCTATTGTCTTGAGACTTTGCTGGCATGATTGGTTCATGTGCAAATGACCAAAGGCAATTTAAAGATGAACTCAAATTTGCAGCCATATTGTAAAACCATTATGTACAAAAGGGTTATTGAGTCCACCCGCACCTCTTCCATCACTGTCTGATGTCCTGCTGCCACTACCAAGGACGAACGGTCTGCATCGTATCATTTCCTCTGCAGAGAAGGTGATTGGTGCAACCTGCCATAACTGCAGTATCTGGACACTAAAGTGGCAAACATAAACTGCTTCAGATTCTCCTCTCTGGTAGGAAGGTGCAGGCCATTATGTCCATACACCTAATATAACAAAAAATAACAAAAAACAGCTTTTTTTTAATAATCGGCTAATCTCACTTAATAAAAAGAGAGAAAATGCTAACAATAACAGTCATTGGTTCCCTGAATGCATTTTTGCAAGGCATTGATCCAGAAATACTTGCATTGTTTGTCACTTTATTTGCTTATTCTGTAAGTATATTTGTTTCATTCATGCATCACTTTTACTTTATGTGATTCCTTGAAAAAGTAACATTTGAAACTTTGTGTGTGAACTACTTCAGAATGTGTGAGATGCATGAGATTTCTGAAGCAGCAAGATACTTAACCCTATAGACAAGGTTCTTTTCCCTTATGTAGCATCCCATTTTACTCAAAAGTCCTATCCAGTTTAGCTGTTTTCCAGTTGCAACTCAAAAAACTTTGCTTAAGCTGAAAGACCAATAAAGCTAGAATACAAAGTAGTTTATTAAGTAGATTTCATTCCACAATTTCATTGTATTTTGCACTGAAATGTCTTATATGACAAAGATTTGTTGGTTAATGTATTAACAAAATTTAAAAAATAGTTTTTTTTTAAATAACTGCTTTAACACTAAAGTAAAATGATAATGATTAACTATCTGAGTCCTTCCACTTGTCACCACTGGCCTTCAAAAGTTACCCAGATTACCGTTGGCCATTTGACACACAGGAATGTGTGATAGCTTAACATGTAAACATGTAAACTGCAACGTTGCAGTGATGCCTCGAAGCTCGTGCCTCCACATGGGTCTCATTAGGGAGGGAAGGAGAGACGGATGGGGTGGAGGTGTTGAAGAGCGAGGCCAAACAGAACAGTGCCGTGTGTGTGTGTTCGAACAGACTGCATGCTGTGAATGTGTGTGTTTTCCTGTGGACGAGCCACCCTGGTTCCACAAACATCATCGAGCAATCCGCTCCGACCGGTGAGACAACGGCTGCTTTAACGGCTCATACTCTGTAAATGCACAGGTTTCGTCAACAAACTGGCTTCTGGTTTCTGTGCTAAATTTATTTCTTTAAAAAGTAGCGGTTTATAAAATGAGTCAAATATTTATGTATAGTATATAGTTGGGTTTTTTACGTCTTTTTTACTGGCAAAGTGCTAGGATGGAGGCTTGTTTGATGCATATCTACAAGATTACCCACTCCCCGTCCAAATTTTAAAAAAGTTTAAAATCAGGAAACTTACAGCAAGAGCAAAACAACAACTTTTAACTTCTGCTTTTCTTTGAAACTCTAAAAATCAAGCAAATCTAAAAGCTTTTTCAGTTGCCACACTCCTCTTGAGTACATGGCCCTATACTGTAAATGTGGCAATAAAGCAAAAAGTGGCATACCACAAATAGCAGTGCACTTTCTGAATTTCCTACCTTATGCACCAAACCCAAAATGTGTACTATTATAATAATAATATTAATGGTAATCATTGCTGCTCAGGCTGGGCACACACTCAGGGTCACACAGAGACAAATGAAATAGACAAACATTCACATGCTCATCTAGTCATGATACAGAATTGACAAATATCATATATGCAGCTTTGTGGTTTGTGAGAGGAAACCTGAGTGTCGTGTGTGCATGGAGAGAACATTCAAACGCCACATAGAAAGATTGCAGCTGAGCGTTTAACCGGCAACCACTCTAACCACTGTTCTGTCTAGTGTTAGACAGAGTCTGTATGTATAGGCTGCTCCACAAGAGACATAAAACATTTTGTGGGATCAACTTAGATAAGTCAAAATTCATATTTATATCTATATAGCGAATATACACAAAAGTTTTAGAACACCCTCAGTTTTCCATTGTTTATATTTGATATTCAAGCAGCTCAAATCCAATGAACAGCTTGCAAGGGTACAAAGGTAAGTGCTGAGAGTTTTTAAAAGTTTTTAAAAGTACGTAAAGTTCATTTTTTTCCACAAGATATTCCACATTATGAACCTTAACTTCATGGGTGCTGATAATGGAGAGCAGCAATTATGAGAAGATAAAAGTGCCAGAAAGTCTAAATTTAGCCAAGTTCATTTCCAGGCAAAAATGACTGAAGCTGAAAATAGTTTAGAGAGTAGTCTGAATTAGTGAATAACCAGTTTTAACGTAAAGGTTACAGTTGAACAAACTGAGAAAAAAAAATCAAATCTTGAATACAGAAAAAACTGGAATAAATCAGAGTAGATTCAAATAAACAAATATGTCTGTTCATTACCACTTTGAGAGGTTAAAAAAAATGCAAATTTGAGTTATTTCTCTGCTGCATCACTGTTACATCCAGTCTGCTCCTTAACACAAGCCACATGTTCTGTAGAGAGGGTGATGATGCAGTAATCACAGGAAGTCTCAAACCAAACCAGGTGCTGGTGCTTTACTCTGTGCATCAGAAACTAAAGGTTTCCTGTTCTTTGTCTGCTACTTAGGTCAACGAAGGAAAGCCATCGAGTGTTGCAGCTGAAAGCATGAAGACTGAACCTGACAGCAAAGCAAAGGGTAAAATATTTCAGTTAATAAAAGTAAACCTTATTTTGTACAAGCCCCCGAACAAGGACAAAACACTAGAAACACTGCATGTATTAGATCGCGTTAGCTACAAAACATTTTCTGTATCAGTTCCTTTGGTCCATGCAGGTTTCCTTTAATTCTGAAGCACTATTGTTTGTTATCGTCACCGCATCTAATGGTGTTTGTTTTGAAAATGCCTTTTGAAGAATTCAGTTGCCTGTGGAAAGATTTGAGATGCAAGATTTTATGATGGGAATGCAAAGCTTTTCATAACATTATGCAAACAGGAAGAGAAGCAATGAAAACACGTCATGATTTAGAGAAGCCTCACAAAAACAAGGTTTAGCAACAATATTGTCTCTGATCCTGTTTCTGTATTACCCAGCAGGAGTTTCTTTTGATTTTATAAGTAAAATTGCTACATTTTGACTGCACAAAATCTATTCAAAATCTTTGTTTCCCCATGAGTTTTCTTCTATTTTTATTATTAAATAAATGTCATTGTCATTTTACAATTTTTTTTACATTAATGTTTTCCAGGATTATTGTTTAGTGTAAACTGTGGCTGTGTCTCAATTCATGGGTTGCACCTGACGTAGAGCGCAGCCAACGTTGACCACAGTCGACGCGGACCGTATGCTGCTCGTGTCGGCTACGTAAACGGCTGTGAAATGAGACGGTCTGGTCTACGGAAGACGTATGTTTGCGTGACCACGCGCTGCTTCGTTACCATGGTGATATGTTTTATATCACATCGCTTCAGTTGTTTTTTCAAGGTATAACTTCACAAAATTCAGTTTTAAAAGAAAAACAGAACTAAATAAATAAAAAGCGTTCATAATTTTGGTTTAGCTCCAGTATCAGTAGTTGAAGCTGCATTTTATTTAACATCTCATTGCAACAAAAATTTCTTCAGCTAAGCTTCTAAACTTACATTCTTCGGTCTGTGGTAAATTTCCAAACTCCTTCGTTAAAAAAAAAAATAACTCGGCCGTAAAATGAAAATAAAACCGTCTTTGTTTTTCTGTTTAATTTGCTGACGGCGCAATGAGTTATGGAATACCGTTAGCCACGTAGGACACTCAGATGCAACCTTTGTTTTAGGGGCTTTGTTGGCCGTATTTGTCGGCCGCATGCGCCTACGACTTGTGACAGCCTACACCGCGGGGCAGTGATGTACGCAGAGGTGTCAAAAGTATTCACATTCATTACTCAAGTAAAAGTATAGATCCTAAGGTTTAAAAATACTTTTTTTAA
>JARVJO010000165.1:6899716-6912476 GCA_031762555.1 Cynodonichthys magdalenae | reverse complement strand
CAGCTTTCAGCTAAAGCTTTCAGCAACAGGCATTCACACTTGCATTTTCGCAGGAAATGCAATTTTTCTAGTTTTAATATTTTATTTCATAGATATATGTTTAAAAAACAACTTAGACTATCAAGGTTTAGGTTAGGTTTTATATTTTGTCATCCCATAAATAAAGCTAAAAAAAAGGATTTTTGCACTCATTGTGCTTTACCCTGAACCTTCAATGAACTCTAATGACTCGTCATACAGGCTTTTTTTCAGAGTAATATTAATCTTGTTTTGGTAAAAGTAGTTTCTATGGTTTTCAATCCTGGTTCTAAAAATCTGTGATCAGCTGTTTACTGTAAAACCACATTTTGGCTTTGAGCCATGTAGAAACACATGACCTTTAGGGATGTACTTTTGTAGGTTAAGCTTTTTGCACTGAACTAATCTGTTTGTCAGCTTTTTATGCCAACTTTTAATTTGAAACTGAGCTCTAGTTTTCTGGTTGTTGTCGTGCTGTCATGCTTATTAACGTAAAATGCATTAACTTAAAAATAAATATGTCTTTATGGACATACTAACTTATGAAGCATTGTCGTTCCGCAGTTCTTGTGAAATTCAAGTTAAAAGCAAACCACACACTAGTCTGCTGAATAATTGGTTGCTAGTCTTGTCTTAACATAATGTTTTCTACTTGGTTTTTGTCCTTAGTCTAGAAAATGAAAAGGTGCTATTTAAAGAACAAACAAATACAAATACATGTAGTCATTAAGCTTGTGCTAACTTTTTAATAATTTCATGTTCCCAGACAACCTCAGGGGTTCTGATCCTCTGCTTGAGCTCATCCTCTTCATTATTGACTCTCTAATCTTCCACTTGCTTCAAATGTTTTTCCACCTGCACTCCCTTTCCACCTGCCATCAGGATTCTGCATGTGTGTTTACCTGAAAACTAACTGCATTACATTTGCATTTACAGTCTTTTAAAATCCAGTACTCAGTCTCTTCTTTCTCTTTTTTTTTCTTTAAACGTCACTTGCTTTCACCTTTAAGGCATCCAGCGGTAATTACTACTTCATCCCCTACATTGTGACTCCGAACCATGAGTACATGTGCTGCGAGAGTGACGCCCAGCGCAGGGCCAGCGAGTACATGCAGCCCAGCTGGGACAACCTGCTGGGACCCCTCTGTGTCCCCCTGACTGACCGCTTTACCAGCCTGCTGAAGGACATCCATGTGACATCATGGTGAGAAACAATAAACATGCAATGACAAATGTTTTTAACCCCGCCCCAAAAAAAAAAAAGTCAAATCAAAAAAATGAAAATAACTTTTCTTAATTAATGTTGTACTAAAACTATAAAAAGTTGCTCTTACAATCTAAAAATTCTTAAGCAACACTGTCTGTTTGCAAAATATCCCATTAATCCCATTCACCACTGAATAGATTAGAACAAAATCTGGTTGCAGATCTACAACTGGGTGGCTTTTCAAGTCAGCCCAAATTATGATGCCTCAGCTAACTGACATCAGGAAATACAAAAATGGCTCTAGCTCAGTGTTACAGAAAGCTTATAGTTCACACACAAGATCACAGTATTTAAAACTTTGGTATGTAATATAAATAAAACTTTAATTTCTTTATATTACTCCACTTCCAATTTAGGAAAAACATTATTTTTTCTATACAGTGTTATTATTATTATTTTCTTTAGCGCATCCTTCAAGGACACACTCCTGAATGACATCAGGAAAGCCAGGGAGAAATATCAGGGAGAGGAGCTGGCCAAGGAGCTTGCCCGGATCAAACTGCGAATGGACAACACAGAGGTCCTAACGCAGGATATTGTCATGAACTTGCTGTTTTCCTACAGAGACATACAGGTACTAACATTTAATGTAGTCTTTTAATTACACTAGCCATAATCAATTTACAATGAGCACGCCATTTCCTGTTTTTAACTGGTCAACAGGACTATGATGCCATGGTAAAGCTGGTGCAAACACTAGAGACGCTACCAACTTGTGATTTGGCCACTCAGCCCATGATCCAGTTCCACTATTCTTTTGCCCTCAACAGGTATGCAACAAACACAGTAGAATTTAAGAAACACGTTCAACTTTTTGCATTTTTAAAAAAAATAATTCAAAGTTATATTTGTGATTGTTTTTCTTGTGATTTCTTTTACTTTCATAATTTGCTATAAAAATATTAGTAGTTAGGAAAATTATATGTGCGGACAAAATGATTTAGGCAAAATCTGAAATTTTAAAACATATCTTTTCATTTTTTGTAGACTAATATGTGTGCAAATGAAGTATTATGTGTTTGTTTCAATCCACACTTATTGATCACCTTTTTTTGAATTTTTATCAATGTGTGCAGGAGGAACAGTCCTGGAGATCGGGAGCAGGCTCTCAGAGTGATGCTTCAGGTGCTGCAATCCTGTGAACATCCCGCCCCGGACATGTTCTGTCTCTGTGGACGAATCTATAAGGACATTTTTCTTGACTCAGACTGCAAAGACACTATAAACAGAGACAACGCTATACAGTGGTGAGAATCCAAAAAAACAAGCATGTGCTTAGTTTAGTTCTTTCTCATGGATTATTTATCTGTTGTTTCACACACGTGCACACAGGTACAGGAAGGGTTTTGAGCTGCAGCCAACTCTCTATTCTGGCATCAACCTTGCTGTTCTCCTCATAGTTGCTGGCCAGCAGTTTGAGAGCTCCATGGAACTGAGAAAAATAGGTGACCACCCTCTTTTAGCAAAACACGACTTTACACGTAGCAGACAGGTAAGGGCCAGATTTGGTATCAGCCTGGCACTACTGTCTGACTGATGACATAGCAAGTGATTTGTTGAACAGATGTCAGCCTGGTCTGGCAATGATGGCACTGATTTTAAGATGGCATGCCAACAACAGATCCAGTTGTGATTTGGTTTGTGTGGTGCTGGCACATGCATGAACCATATCTGGGCCACCAAAGGGCCATCATAATTTGGGATACCTGGGCCAAATGTTAGAATGCTTAGTGTGGGCCAGATCTGCGCCAGACAAATTTTACTATGTGGGTTTACTCTTCTGCTAAAGTTTGGGAGGTGATTTACACGGTTGATTGGCTGACTGGATGCAATATTAAAAAGGTAGTTAGTTTGGTAGTGTTTAGTTAATAATAATAATTTTATATTTCTGTAGGTGTGAGGTTGAACAGCCTGCTGGGACGCAAAGGTTCCCTGGAGAAAATGAACAACTACTGGGATGTGGGCCAGTTTTTCACCGTTAGCATGCTAGCTAGTGATATCCCTAAAGCGACTCAAGCTGCTGAGAAGCTCTTCAAACTGAAACCACCACTCTGGTAAAGTTGTTTATAAACAAAACTTGTGACTTAATGACTTAGGAATAGATGGTAATTCATGAAATTTAGTAAGACTTTGAATCCGTTAAACAAAGTTTAGTTTATTATTATTTTTTGTAATCACTCCGTTTGCACATTGCTGTCAGTTAGATTATTTCGGAAAATGGAATATGTTTGCAGAAGATTAGTGATGCTCACTGGCCTCAATAATTTTGATTTACCTAATGCGTATCCTTTTTTAGGTATTTGAGATCAGTGGTGCAAAACCTGCAGCTAATCCAGAGATTTAAAAAGCAAGCGGTGGAACATTCACCCCAACGAGAGAGACTTGACTTCTGGATGGACATCATTGTTGAGGCCACACAAGGCACCACAAACAGACTGCGTTTTCCTGTACAAAAAGAAAAAAAAATTTCCTCAATTTGCAGTAACAGATGTTCAAGATTTATCCAAATGTTGCTAACGCAATATTGTATTATTTCTTTGAGCAGGTGTTAATTTTGGAACCGACCAAAGTTTACCAGCCTTCTTATGTGTCGATTAACAACGAGGCTGAAGAGATGAACGTCTCCATCTGGCATGTTTCTCCTGCTGAAACTGTAAGAACTCTTTGAGTCTACTTTTCTTGAATCAGAATGCAAATACAAATGCAAAGAGTGACTGAGTCCTACTGCTTTTATCCACATGGGAATGATGTGGAAAAATAAATCTTTTGTTATTTATAGAAGGGAATCCATGAGTGGAACTTCACTGCTACATCCATCAAAGGCATTAGGTATGTATAACACGCAAAGTACACAGTTGTGGTTTTATGCTACTACCTTCATGCTTAACGATACAATGTTTTTAAAAGCCCCACTTTGGTTCCTCCAAACCTACTTCTTGTTTTTTTGACCATATAGGTAAATCTTTTTTCTTTTTTTTTTATCCTTTGACCAATTTTTATTTGTTTTCTCTAGAAGGCGTTTGGCTTGTCCATTAAACTTTAAGGTGTTGCTTTAGGAGCAGAGCCTTCTTTCTCTGTCAGCACCCTCAGTCCACAATGATATAAAACAAGCTTCACTGAGGAGCTTGTAGTTTATGTCAAGTTTCCTGAACAGCCTAGCCAATTCCCTTTCATTTGAGAATGACAGCTGAGTATCTAATGGCCGCTGTCAAACCATTTTTTAAAAATCTGGCAAGGAAGAACTGCCAGCTGCTGCCTCCAGCATTATCACTAACAGGAAGTTAATAAACCTCGGCGTTGTAAAGTCAAAACCATCATAAACCTTCAGCACCACTTATTAAAAGATTTAGGTGACGGTATGGACATAGCTGGATTTAGTATGTGTGGCAGCTTCCTGTACTGATATGACTGATTTTAAACATTTCCGTTTTTTGTTGTTGTTGGTAAACTAAGAATTAGCCACCTGGAACTACACTTGAGAACTTCAGTGGAAGCAGCTTGCCACCTGACCTACCGTAATCACTGCCTGGATAGTCAAGACAGTGATTTATGATGCAAAGGTGCAACTACATAAACAGTGTTATCTGATATGCTGGAAACAAACAAACAAACATGGAGATGTACTAACAATAGAGAAGTGTGATCAAATACATGTGAACTCTGACTGTTAATGGTAGTTTGCCAGAACTATCAGTGAGAGAAATTCTTTAGCTGGGCCAACTGGTGGAAAGGTAAAACTAACGGACCAAGTAAATAAACACAAGAAAACACGAAACATTAATGTAAGAAGTCTTGTGTCGTTATTAGATACACGTTTTAATCCTAACGGCAGTAAAAGTCTTATTTTTTGTAGAAGTATAAGCTAGTTAATTATTTGAAATTGTGATGCTTGATCTAATTTCAATTTCCTGGTTCTTATTTCTGCAGCATCAGTAAGTTTGACGAACGCTGCTGCTTCCTGTATGTCCACGACAACTCAGACGACTTCCAGATCTATTTCTCCACAGAGGAGCAGTGTGGTCGGTGAGGACACACACCTCTAGATGTGTCTGTGTAGGTGTGTGTGTGTGTGTCCCCGCTTGTGTTTGCACAGCATGTGCAAAAAATCTCAAGTCATCTGTTACTTCTCTCTACTCAGAAAGACTAGAAAAAAATGAACCAAAATCTTATTAAAAGATTATAAAAAAAAAGTTGGGTTTCTGGAAAGAAAAGTGTTTAGAAACAGTATGATTTTTAAAAATCTTGAGATTTAAAAATCCACAGGCCAAAAACAAGAATCATGATGTGTATCTGTGGTGGTTTGTGTCAGGTTCTGCTCCATGGTGAAAGAGATGATAACTGATGGGACGGGGAACGCTGTGGAGCTGGAGGGGGAAGGTGATGGAGATATGCTGGAGGTCAGCGTGTATCTACAAAATTTATTTAATAACATAGAATTAAACTTAGTCGCATTATTTTACATCAGATTGCACGTGTTCGAAACTTCTTAAAACAATCGTGTGTTACAGTACGAGTACGACATCGATGAGAATGGAGACAGGGTGGTGCTGGGTCGGGGCACTTATGGAGTGGTGTATGCTGGGAGAGACCTCAGCAACCAGGTCCGGATCGCCATCAAAGAAATCCCTGAGAGGGACAGCAGGTAAGAAAATAGAACTAGGTGCGAAGTCTGGTGTACGCTTTTGTAAAGGTGAAAAAAAAAACATACTAAAAATGATCCGATTTTTAATTGTATATGTTTAAATTTAACTATAAACACAACTAAAAAGGAGACTAAAGATAAAAAAACCTTTCTCCTAAATCTGATTTATTTTAAATTTATGAATTGTCTCGTGTTTTATTAAATTGCACAGTCCCCTTAAAATAATCAAATCAAAGGCTAAAGAATCTGTAACCATTTCTTGATTCTTCTATCTGCATATTTTTATTTGTAGGGATTGATAAATTCTTTAAATTTAAGAACTTGTTGCCAAGATGGCATTTTGAACAAAAATCTCAATGTTGCTAAAACATTTCTGTGGAATAATTTAAATATTTTAGGCTGTACTATGGTATAAGTTTATACAGCATGTCCTGCCAATACTAAGAGGTTCAGACTAAATCTATTAAATCCTGAAACACTGCCACCTGCTGACTTAAATTCACATCTGTATTGTGTTTTGATGAAACAAGAATATCACAGTGATTTTAGGCTCCATTTATTTTATCAAATATGGATCTATTAATTTTTGCATTTAAGATTTAATATTACTCAATAAAATAAATCTATATATTTTCTCTAGTTAGGAGTGGGCTGCATTGTAACAATTCTTATTGGGCTATCAGTGATACTACGTTTATTTTTAGCTTTTATTTTAAACATACAATAATATGTCAACATTGCTTCACTATATGACTGCATTAAAAATAAACTGCAACAGAATCAATTAGAAATACTTGTAACTATACTGAGTTGTGTACACATGAATACAATTAAAGAAAAATGTTTTGTGACTCAGATACTCCCAGCCACTTCATGAAGAAATCGCCCTTCACAAGTACCTAAAGCACAGGAACATTGTTCAGTATCTGGGTTCTGTTTCTGAGAACAGATACATCAAGATCTTCATGGAACAAGTACCGGGAGGTACGTTTCTACTTTTACAGAGAAAGAAACAGTGCTTAGCATTTTAATGAACAAAATCAGTCTGTTTCAGAGATCGATGCTTGTGACCTCTCGGGTTACCGGGCGGTCTCTCTAACTGCTTGGTCATGTTCCCATTTCATGGTAGGTTTTGGACACTCCTTGTCTCCTTTTTCCAGGAAGCCTGTCTGCGCTGCTGCGGTCAAAGTGGGGTCCTTTGAAAGAGGCAACAATCATCTTCTACACCAGACAGATCCTGGAGGGACTGCGGTACCTGCATGAAAACCAGATCGTCCACAGAGACATCAAGGTACTTACAATCACATTAAAGATGGCACATTTTCTAAAAGCAACACACTCATCAGTCACATTTAGTGTTAGTATGCTTGTTCTGTTACTTGGATAAAGCAAAACCCATTATGTTCATATAGAACCAACTCAATTACGTTTGAACATAGTTTAAATAGACTCTACTATCAACAACTAAATATATATATATATATATATATATATACACACATATATATATTCACAATAAGACAATATTTAGAAAGGATCAGATGCTCGATTAGAAATAAAAGTACTGTTTTTTTGGCTGAATGCATTTTATGTTCTGCATTTCAGTCATTTAAAATGATAACTTAAATGACAAAATAAATTGTAGCTGTTAGATATGAAGTACTGGACAGAGGCTCCAGTGGGTTTAGTATCAAGACGCCACAGAAACCTTGAATGTTTTATTTGTCAGAGACGATAATGGGAGTGATTAGTTAAAATGATTCACAATAAAACTGTTATTGCTTTAAATTATGTAAATATTCAGGCTGGCTAAAATTGACTTTCTTCTTTGGAAAGTGCCTTTTTTATGATTAAGCTAGCAGCGAGTGCTGTGGCCCAAGTTTTTGTTTGTTTTTTATACCGTGCACTTGGAGAAGTTTGACATACACTCAGGCAGCAAAGGCTCATGGGACATATAATCGATTATTTAATCATTGAGTATTTGTGGTCTTAATAAGTGTGCAAATCTACATAGATGCTTAAATCTAATCTAAATGTCTCTTGTAGTTGTTTAATCCTAAAATAATTCAAAAATAATCTAAGCACCAGACAGAGTGAAACCTATCTGCAATGCAGCTCGTTGTTTAGTCATTGGGCCAATTAAATGACTGTAAATGGAAACACAGTGTTTCAACATAGTATGACAGGAGACTACAAATTAGTTACCTGGACAACTGCTAGTGGGCCAAAACAAACGGCTTGGTGGGCCAATTTTGGCCTGCAGACACCTCTTTGGGCACCTATGCTCTAAGGTTTTCAAATTGTTATGATAAAGCAGTCAGATTCACAAGAAGAGGACAGGGACTTTGATCAGAATTTCAAACTTATTTTAGAGCTGTTTTTCCGTTTTGTACTCATAAGGCTCTATGTACAGATTCCAAAACTGTTTAGTTTTTTTAAAATCAGACCACCCATTAAAGATTTAAAGGTTTTTAAAGCCTGAAAATTAGGAAGCAAGTGCTCCATTGACTTCTATTATACCATAAGAAACAGTCACGGAGCCCTGTAGACACAGTGCGCGTCACAATTTCGCAACAATTTTTCAAACCAATGCATAAAACAAACTACATAAAAATTTAAGATAGATTTTGAAATGATAAGTTGGGGCGAAGCATTAAAATGAGCGACTAAAATCACAAAAACCTGACCCACGCACTGTCGGACAACGCATTTATTGAAGTGCCTAAAGAGGAGGAGAACAGCTAGAATTTATATATGCAAAAACTGGTCATTAGGATTTAGTGTAGGAAGGATGATGATGTGAACCCTGTTTCTTTCTGTTGGTCTCTCTTGTCTGTAGGGTGATAATGTGTTGGTAAACACCTACAGTGGCGTTCTAAAGATCTCCGACTTTGGAACCTCCAAACGTCTGGCTGGAGTCAATCCCTGTACAGAAACATTTACAGGTATCTGTCAACACATTTGGCTCTTTTTTTTTTTTTTTTACAAACTGTTTTTGTGTTTGCACTGAATTTAAAAGTCTGAGCATCAGGCATGTTACTCTTAAATGCATTTAAATCGAGATTGTAGTAAATCCCACT
Organism: Cynodonichthys magdalenae; assembly: GCA_031762555.1. Taxonomy (NCBI): domain Eukaryota; kingdom Metazoa; phylum Chordata; class Actinopteri; order Cyprinodontiformes; family Rivulidae; genus Cynodonichthys; species Cynodonichthys magdalenae. The sequence goes on along the minus strand of JARVJO010000165.1, from coordinate 6,903,469 downwards.
AAAACAATTAACAAAACTGTGCTAATCACACATTTCAGGTGCAGTTCTAAATTGGGAATTAATTTCTGAAACTGTGCTTTGTATATCACAGGCAAAATAAAACAAACCAAAAAGTGCGTCTCACACATTTAAATGGAGGAAATGAAACACAGACGATGTCAACTATGCATAGGTTCCAACCAGTTCTCTGTAAACACAAAGTAATTCAATCAGCGCTGCATAAATGGAGCCGTTGAAATGCTGCTGTCTCGGACAATGAGTGTAAATATCAAATGACCCTCAAAATGTCAAGAGCCCCTATCAGCCTCTATGGAAACACTCAAACACACAACTGTGTGCGGACATACACATTCAATGGCCATCTGGCCTTCTCCTGAGGCTGCAGAGGTGTGTAATTAGATTAGCTAATCAAGCAGAGACAGAAGAGGTTGTTTACCTTTCATTAGCAGGTCTGGGACTCTGCTTATTTTATTTTTATTTTTTTGCTGCTTTCCTTGCTCAGTTCTGGTGCTCCTTTTATAGTTTTTGTTGGAAACAAGCCCCAAATTTCTGGCAGCAAAGAAAATAAAAAAAAAAAAAGTGAAAAAGTAAAAGGTAACTGTATTACTTTCCCTGCAGGTACTCTGCAGTACATGGCTCCAGAGATCATCGATAAGGGTCCTCGAGGCTACGGGGCCCCAGCTGATATCTGGTCTCTGGGATGTACCATCATTGAAATGGCAACTGGGAAACCGCCTTTCCATGAGCTTGGGGAGCCACAGGCAGCCATGTTTAAGGTAGACACCATTCCATGCTTAAAAAAGCTGACGATTGCTGTGTGTTTTTTTTTTTGTTGTTTTTTTTCCATTTCCAAACATCCATTCGAAAGGCTCTATGGCTTTACATTGCAGGTGGGCATGTTTAAAATCCACCCTGAGATCCCTGAGTCTTTGTCATCCGAAGCCAAGTCTTTCATCCTGCGCTGCTTTGAGCCCGACCCCCACAAGAGAGCCATTGCCGTGGATCTGCTCCGAGATATTTTCCTCAGACACAACGCCAAGGGAAAGAAGAGCAAGATCGCCTTTAAGCCAACAGGTTGCACACACAAACACACTCCCTGACCATGCTCGTTTCGCTGTGAGTAATAATGCTTGGTTGGGTTTTGAACTAACACAGCAATGATAGAAACTTTCAAAAATTCCCTGCTTTGAAGCAGTTTTGATGAAAGTACCTAGAGAGTTAAAACTTTAAGAAACTTCATCAAAAGTTGTTTGACCAATCAGCCGAGCAGGAACTAGGTTTTGTAGTTGTGCAGATTTACTGAAGTACTGAAAATGTGCAAACGTTTTTTTTTTTAAATGACTACAAAACAGCTACGTTGAGTTAGATCAGTTTTTTTCATAGTGCGTGTTATTTTTCATGCTTATGTGCCTCTGATGAATGTTTTTGTTCTCAGACTACATCCAAAATGTGTCCATACCGGTGCAGCTGCAGGGTGAAGCTGCCGGCAGCAGCAGCAGCGAGCACGGCTCCGTGAGTCCAGACTGTGACTCCAAACACGACATTTTCTTCCAGAGGAAAAAAAACTCTGGCTCTGAGAATCTGCTCAAACCATCCAACTCCAACTACCTGAGGTGAGAGCCTGGGTTACATTATTTACAAACTGAAAAACTTACACTTACAAGTTCTAAACTGAACTTCAGAAATGTGATAATACTCATTCTAAATGTGAAACATATTAATTGCAATCAGTATAAATACTGCTAATACATTAAAGATGAGTTGAAAAGATATATTTGAATGTGTGTGTGTGGATAGCAGGTGGCCTCTTTGTGGTCTGCTGCTTTTTACAATACTAATATAATTAGGGCTTAAAATTTTATAATCTCCAGCTGGCAGCTGTGCACACACACCCATCTTCACCCATGCACATGTGTTCATGCATCCATGCATGTCCAAGAGTGCTGACTCATGCTGTCCTTCTCTGTGAGCACACACAGTTGCCAGGAGAGCCTTGTATTTATATATGTGAAAAAAAAAAATAACTAAAGGCATGCCTCACTGTTGTAAATCATCTGTGCAGTTCTTGTTTTTCGTACGGCTGTGAAGTCATGCTGTGTGGGTGCTTCTCAGTGTCCCAGACGATGGTTCGGTTTCAGAGGACCGCAGTGCCCCCCCCTCACCCGAGGACAGGGACAGCGGTCTGTTCCTGCTGAAGAAGGACAGCGAGAGGCGGGCAATTCTGTACAAGGTCCTAAACGATGACCAGGAAAAAGTCATCTCCAACCTGCGGGAAAACCACATGCAGGTGTGTGTGTTTGTGCTCACGCACCACTCGTGTCATTTGGCCAGGTGTTTTCATCCATCATCCGTTTTCTTCACCCAGTTTTACTTCACATTTAATGTGTCGAAGGGGAGCTGGTGTATATCCTCAGCAGTCACTGTGCTGGAGGCGGGGGTACATTTTGGACAGGTCACGAGTCCATCCTTAGGGCCAATAAAGACACATGAGCCGTCTCACCTAGAGACAATTTACCAGTGAGCTAACGTGTTTTTGGTCTGGGTGGAAACTTGAGTTTCTGTAGAAAACACACACACGTATGTAGAGAACATACACACTCCACTGAAAAATAATTGCCAATCATCAGCCCCTCACTTTTTACTTTAACGAAGTTGTCAAAGTTTAAACAGATGGTGCAACTTTTGCTTTATTATTTTCAAACTTTTAATAAATTCATTAAAAATAAATTACCACAGTAAGCATGATACATAATAAACCTTTTTTTCCTGACAATTAAAGGTATTAAAAGAAAAGAAACCTGTATTTTTTTTATAAAACCACTAGAGAGCGCAAACACTCTTAAAATTCTAATATGATGTCCTAATGTCTGATATCTAAGACTTGTCCAATCACACACATAATCAATAGGCTTTAAAAGGAGGAAGTAATTCTTCCAGTTTAGGTCCTGTAAGTTCTTTGTTTTAATGCATTTATGAATAAAAGATGTTTGTGTGTGAACAGGGCAGTGAGGAGCTCCAGCTCTCTATTGAGCACATCAAGCAGATCATCTGCATCCTGCGGGACTTCATTCATTCTCCAGAGAGGCGTGTCATGGCCGCCACCATCTCCAAGCTCAAACTGGACCTTGACTTTGACTCCAACTCCATCAACCAGATCCAGCTGGTGCTGTTTGGCTTCCAGGACTCGGTCAGCACAAACTTACACAAGCACACACTCATACACTGAAATCCACAAAAGCAGGATTACTTCATGGGATTATCAGTAAATATTAACATGCAAGGCATCTTCTAACTGAAAAACAACTACATCAGATAAACAAAAAGTTTTTTTTATTTTAAGGTTTGGAGAATTATAAAAAGAAAAGTGAGTTTTAATAAGAAATGATCCACATACAATAATTCAATAGTAGTTTTAAATTGGCTTTCTGGGATTACTTAATTATCAGCTTTTACTAGTATATTTATTACATTAATATAATTTTCTTGGAGAGGAGGGTCAGTTGGATAGTCGAATCTCGGATTCGGGAAGAGCAGTGTGGTTTTGGTTCTGGTCGTGGAACACTGGACCAGCTCTCCACCCTCAGCAGGGTCCTGGAGGGTTCATGGGAGTTCACCCAATCAGTCTATATGTGTTTTGTGGACTTGGAGAAGGCGTTCGACTGTATCCCTCGGGGACTCCTGTGGGGGGTCCTCTGGGAGTATGGGGTGCCAAGCCCTTTGATACGGGCTGTTAGGTCCCTGTACGACCGGTGT
>JARVJO010000165.1:6879782-6899616 GCA_031762555.1 Cynodonichthys magdalenae | reverse complement strand
GAGCCAGTTGAGGTGGCTCAGGCATCTGGTTAGGATGCCTCCTGGACGCCTCCCTGGTGAGGTGTTCAGGGCACGTCCCACTGGGAGGAGGCCCAGAGGAAGACCCAGGCCACGATGGAGGGACTATGTTTCTCAGCTGGCTTGGGAACACCTTGGGATTCACCCAGATGAGCTGGCCCAATTAGGTGGGGAGAGGGAAGTCTGGGTCTTTCTGATTAAGTCTGTGTCACATTGTAAGATTTTAAAACAGTCGGCTGATTTTCAAAGTCTGAGAGACCCCACACGTGAGGATAAAAGCTGTATAAAAGCAAAGCTGTATATAATTAATTTTAATTAATAATTCATTTTTAATGATCATATAGAGTTTGAAAGTGTTGACAGTTTTTTATTCCCATTAATGATTCATTTTTATAGTAAAAGTAGATCTGCCAGAGCAATACGAAGAAATTCACCTAATATTTCATCTAAAATTAATGGTTTGAGGAAATTGGAATCAGATGTTTTTATCATCTATGTTTTTTGTCATTTTCAGGTGAACAAGGTGCTGAGGAATCATCATATTAAACCCCATTGGATGTTTGCCATGGATAACATCATCCGACGAGCTGTGCAGGCTGCCATCACCATCCTCATCCCAGGTGAGCTGCAGCTGTTAATCAAGCATGAGATACAAGAAATTCACAGCTTTGTCCTATTTTTGAACATTTATACAAATAAATAGTCAAGAATATATCAGTTTCATATTTTATTATGACACTAGAATAAAACTGGACGCAAGGCAGTCAGAGCAAACAGACATTTACTGTCATGAGTTTCAACTCCAGAGCTGCAAACCCACTTCGGGCCGGCGTCAGAGTGTGAGGGGGCAGAGAAAGATGACGAGGTGGATGAAGAGGAAGCAGAGTTTGGCCCAGTCCTAGCTTCGAACCCTGACGAGCCGGGGACGACGGTTGAATCCGCTCTTCCCACCATCAGCACAATAAACTCCACTCACTCCCAGGAGAGTCAGCGGTCACATAATCCCCTGGGGATCCAACTAGGGCGGCTCAAACTGGAGACTAACAGGTAAGAAGTGGAAACGATCTTCTGCAGAATCACAAAATGAAACTGATAGGCATCAAAAACACAGAAAAACAAACCACATCGCCCCCCCCCAAAATAAAAACAAAAATGAATAATCTGTGAGATGTTGACGTTTTTGGTAGAATTTAGAAATCTTTCATTCGTTTCATTTCTTTCTTTTCATTTTGAAATCAAAACGAGTGCAGAAAGCATGAATCTTCTACACTCTCTGGTAAAAAAAAGTTAACATTAGTGATAAATAAAAACATGTCAATCAAAGAAAAACACCAAAGCAAACAAAACAGTAGTACATGTGCTGTCTATTAAAGCATTGTTACAAATATTAAGCAAATAATGTAAAATCAGGCTAGAAATAGGTCTCTACTGGATTACATATTTAATAATAATAATTACTGTCACATTTTGACAGTACTCATTGTAAACTTTTGTTTCACATTAATGATTATTATGTCCTAAAATAAAATATTTTTAAGCGCAACTTGTGATTGGATGCCAGCTTCTGCAAGTATTTGTTTACTTAGAATCAATTTTATCACTCACGTCACATGTGGTACATGAGGTGGAACGAAACGTTACCCAAGTCCTAGTTAAGCACAATAACCATTTTTTTTTATAAAATAAGAAGCAATAATGTTTAATAAAACTAACAAGAACTAATTCGAAAATAGCAAAACAAATTGGAATTAACAAAATCTACAATTTCTTAATTTTGTGCAAAATTAAAACTATTCAGATTTAAGTTTACAGCCCAGACTGCAGGCATTTCATTTCACATTTGACGTCAAACTGAAGCTCGTTTTTTTGTTTTGTTTAGTTTTGGGTTTTTTATGCAACATGATGTTGTTATTTTTTTAAATATTTCCTGATGGGATGAACGGTTAGTAACACGTCCTTGAACACGGTTAAACAGACAGCTTTTCGGGAGTTTCCAGACATTTTTATGTGTTTCTGCTCGACCGACACTTGTGCATTTCAAAGCATTGTTGTGGTTAAAAAAACAAAACAAAACAACTACACAAAACCACACTCTGTGACAGTTTTCTCATGAAAATAATTTCCTTTTTAGTGTGGTAGGAAAGCAAACGTTGTAGGAGACTTTTTGTGGTGCACTCTTCTATAACCTAATTTGCTGGTGACCCAATTTACGAGCACATTTAAATTTACCTCAAGGCCCGCCGATTGTTGAACATTTTGTTATGACTAAGTTTCTTATGTATTCAGTCTAGTTGTTAGCATTGCAGTATCCATACATCCAAACGTTGCTTCCAGTTTATATATATATATATATATTCCATCTACAGTGGTGTTGGACAAAATTTTCATAAGTTGGCCTTTAGTAATAACCTCTGATTATCTGTGTTGTGATGATATTCCTGATCATGCTAGTTTATTACATTTGCTAAAAATACAAAAAATAAAAATAAAATAAAAAAATAGATGATCAAATAATATACTGGCCAATTTTTAATATTACAATTGCCAAAATCTAATAATTATAAGGGTTAATAAAGGGCTAATAAAGTTCAAGTTGAAAAAAACACTGCAAAAAATATGTTTAGATGCTTCATTTTTGTTCTTTTTATTTCCTTATTTCTTCCAAAAACATTGCTTTAATCTGTCACTAAAACCTTCAATTTTTTTTGTTGGCTCACCAAAGAATTTAAATTAAATTTCTAAAAGGTTTGTCTACAAACAAAACAACATTGGTATATATTTTTTACTTGTACATTTTGACTTTTTGTTTCATCTCACCTCAGCACTGTTAACCTAATATTTTGTAAAGTCTGAACATTTGGTTTTTAGTTTAACATATTATGATCTATTTAGTTCTAGACATTTAGTGGTTTGTATCATACAAATAGGCAACTATTTTTGCTGTTAGGGAAAGTAACATTTTAACTAATGTTTTATATATATTTTAAATTTGTGAAGTGACAAACAAAGATTTTGTTACTTGTTCGCAGTGTGTAACTGATCACTGTGTGTGCGTGCATAACAGATGTTGGTGTTGGTGCAGGTTGCTGGAGGAGCTGCTGCAGAAGGAGAAGGAGTACCAGCAGGTCCTGAAGGCCACGCTGCAGCAGAGGGCACATGATCTGGAGCTGGTCAGACTCAGACACAGACCACCAGGTAAATATACAGACTCACAGATTAGACAAACTGTTTCTTTTTGAGTTGTGTTGTTTTGCGTGTGCTAAACAAAAACATGAAAACAGACTTTCAAACTAAATAGTTGTTTTCAGAGCTGCTCATTTATCCAAAACATCCAAATGACCTGACTTTTCTGCTAATTATAACTCAACCAGAAGTCTTTGTGGGAACAGGAATTATTATGGTAATGCAATATTATGTTTGTTTATTTGAATTGCCAGTTAAAGCTTGTTTAAGTCCATAAACTAATAAAGACTGTTTTTACCCATATGATTGATTCTTGGGTTTGGAGTTAAAAAAAAGTTTTTCAAAATTACAGAAGTTAGGGTATTTGCAAATTGTAAAAAAAAAAGTTAGATGTGTTGCTCTGTGTAATTTAGTGCAAAAAGATTAAAAACCCTTAAAAAAGTAAATGTAGAAAAAGTGCTTAATGAGTCAGATAATACCCTAAAACCTTTGAAGGTCCAGGTTGTTTTATCACTACTTTATTTTTTTTTTACTAAATTATTAATTTTTTTAATCAGATGTGATAAACAAATACATTTATGAATAAAACAAATATTTCCCACATAGGAAACTTTTATCATAATGCAGAGTAAAGATTGCATTGCTCGCATGTAATGGAACTGTATTGTGAGGTAAATGCTTTTCAGTCTGGAGAGAGAAATAAACCCAGTGCTTCCTTTTTCAGACTTTTCACCTCCCGCCATTCTTCACATCCCCGCGGACCACGACAAGCTGCTCACTGATTGGCTGAAAGAGCAGGGAGCAGGTCCAGATACAATAGACAAGGTTGAGTATCTGTAGCAAAAAATCTCATGACCCACGGGAAGGATTTTAAAGCCTACATGTAAACTTGTACAGATTGTCAGTAAATTACATGAATTTTCATCTCCCAGCCCGCTCCGCCTCACCGTTATGCCACAAAATCAATGTTTTTCTTGAGTTGAGAGACTGCATCTTTGGCTGTGTCATTTCCCACTGGTACCCCCCACGCCTACCCTCACACTTGAGAGTGAAAGTACTATGAATTTTATTTTTTTTAGAAAGATTTTTGAAGCTCAGTGTACAGGTAAACGTCTCATTAACATGGGATTGATGTGTATGTTAACGAGACTTCTAAAACCAATTGGAGGCACACCTACAACTTACTAATTTTGGAGCCAACTTGATTCAAGATTGACACGATATTTAATCAACAATAGCATACACAAAAATGACTCATGACCAAGTTATCACCAGTTATCTCTTTGTACTCCACCATGAAGCCCATTTCTAAATAAACATTTTATTTTGTTTGTTTTAATTTTCAGTTTGTGATGGAGGAATACACACTGACTGACATTCTGAATGAAGTTACCAAGGATGACCTCCGTGCTCTACATTTACGGTAACCATAAATCTTTGTTTTTTTTTCCGAATAAAACCACACCGAGACTATTTCCAACCCTGATAGAAGACAACAAAAACCTAAACTCTTTAGAGATTTTTTTTAGACTATGGAAGCTTGACATTTTCCATCAATTAAAGTTTCCAAATGCTTGAACTCATCTGAATACTCGGAAATCAATTTATCAAGTTAAATTAAGTAATTTTTCTTATTTTCAAGAGCTGTCTGGCTGCAAAGCTTACTGATACTGACGATTCAAGCTGCAGACCTAATGACTGTAGTCATTACTAATAGACATGAGTCATGCAGAAATGACTTACTTTCATACCTGGTAAAACTATTAAAATTACAGTAAAACAAGCATTCAAAAAGGTTTCGCAACTGTTATGTAACACAAGTCTTCTTCCTGCTCAGGGGGGGAGTCCTTTGCCGGATCTGGCGAGCCATTCAGCGGCATCGAGAGCGAGAAAGGTTGACGGGTGACCAACACTCTAAAAAAGAAGTTTGACAATGAATTTAACTTTCATTTCAGAAGAAACATGCGCACAACGACACATTACCAGCCTTACATGGCCAGCGCTCCTTTTTCTGTCTGTTACTGCTGTGCCTTTTCATGTTATACAGGATGAGTCAAAAGTCACAGGACACCCTTTTATTTCATAAACGAACGGGAAAGTGACAGACCTAAATACTCCAGCGGTAGTGTGGGGTTGGGTGCCTATCTTTGGACAAACTGGATGGTGACTTTCACAATGGTGGCCATGTTCTGAACATAGCCTAAAGATTACTTGCTGGGGTTTTCAGATATATTCAGATATGTCATTTCCTCCTTTCTTTCCGAAATAAAAGGGTGTCCTGTGACTTATACTCACCCTGCAGTCTGTGTAATACAAAAAGTCAAGCCATGTAGAGTCCTTAAAGATCAGACCAAAGCGCTTTAGTGCGGGCACTACTGTATGCATATTTTTGTGTATTTAAGTATTCCAGTGGATCACAGTTACTTTGTGCTTGAAATTAGTATAAATTATTTTAGTTTTGGAAAACGTTATTAAGTTCAGATGGAATACAGAAGCTTGAAGCTTGAAGACCTGTGTGTTTACTTTTAGTGATTATGGATGACAACAGCAGAGTGATGAGAAGTAAACATATGGCAAGTCAAGTAGGTCATAAATCATTTTGTATAGAATGACAAAAGGTTCACAATTCTGTTTTTTTAACCCCCTTCAGTAGTATCGTTAGTACCCTGTTAAATACATCCTCTGATGGATGTATTAATAGGAAAATTCACCAAGCTGAGAAACTGAGTGATTAACATTTGATTTATTTTGTGTTGTCGCATTGCAGATAGTTTTGTACTGCCTTCTAATTTGTATCTTTGTCGAATTCTTTGAAACAGTCCTTTTTGTTTTTTGTACCATTGTCTTGACAAAAAGTTATATCCTCTTCAGATTTAGTTTGTTAAACAATGTTTGACACATGACCTGTAGGGTAAATAAAACAATAGGCCTACATTATGAATTTTTTCATTTTATAGTAAACTTGATAAATTCTACCCTGCTGCACATCTCCTACTGTAGAATGTCTCTGACTAGCATGGAGATTTGTTTTCCTGCTTATGGAAACAAACAAAAAAAATATTAATGACCACTTTGAAGGGCTTTCTAAAAAAAAGAAAAAAAAAAAAAGAATCACAGACATGCAGCAAAACAAACATTTTTTTTCAGAATTCCAATTAGCGTAAAGATAATATAAAAAAACAAAAAAGAAAAGTAATTGCTGTAGCCAGTCATTATTGTTTTTTTTTTTTCTTTTAGGTCAAATAAAGGGAAAATAATGGAATCACTCAGGTATGAAGAAAACAATAAGAAATCATGAGATAAAAAAACACTGCCATTGGCAAAGAATATTTTATATTTGCTTGTATAACATCTTGAACTCTCTGAGGCATGGACCTAACTAATAACAAACAGTACTCTTCATCAATCTGGCTCCAACTGTCTCTTGCTGGAGCCGTGTCACAGACCATTTTCTTTATTTCTGTTAGAGATTTCAGACAAAGTGAGATCTGGACTATTTGCAGGCCATGCTGTTCACATTATATGCATATTTTGTATATAAAAAAAAGAAAAAAAAAAGGTTTCATTTATTTTGCTCTAAGGTACATAATTATATTGAAAACAAACAAACAAAACCCTTTCATCAAGTCACACATGGTCCATGACTGCTGTTCTTTAATTCACTTTTTCTTTCCTGTTTGGGTGTTAATAGTAGCTTTCATTTGTCATTTTCTGTTCTGTCATGCATCTATACTCAGGCCTAGTAGAACTGTTTTGTAAACACTGGTATGTTTCCTTTTATTATTATTATTAATATTATTAATACTTTTGTTGTGTAATAGCACATATTTTTGATTTCCCAATGCTGATTATAATACTAAAGCAAATAAAAAAGCACAAAAAGGCTTTGGTAACTTTTTAATCAGTTAAACCACAAACCTAAAGACAAATGCTGCTGTTTCTTCCAGACACTTTTAAACAAATTAACCTAATAAACTCATCTGGGAAAAGCAGATGTTTTGTCATTTAGACCTTAACAAAAAAAAAAAAACAAAAACAACAAAAAAAGATCACACAGCTTGACTACTGATCATCGCAACTCTATTTGCATATTTGCTTCTACTTTTGTTCTTGTTTGTTTTTAATTTTTTTATATTCTGACTGTCATGTATTGTTATTTCTGAGCTTCGCAAATGCAATGAATGTAAAAAACTGAAAACAAAACAAACAAACAAAAAAAACAAACAAACAATAAAAAACAAGCACTATCAAATTTTGCATAACTCTATATTTGATCATATTCTTCAATTTAATTCTCTTTGTTTTGCTTGATTTGCTGTACTTCTGTTGTCTTGAGCCATTTTAAAGATATTATCAACCTGACAATACAGAACTGCAAGTGTTAACTGGATTTGTTTGGAGAATTTCCGTTGTGTTTGAACACATGGTGCATTCCTTCCACTTGTTACGTGTCACTTTAATGCAAATTAAACCTGTTTCCTTTGCTGTTTAATATGTTTTCTGTAGGCTGGCTCTAATAAACTCTGATCTGTTCAGACAAGCTGCTGTAGCCTAAATATCCAGTTTCTATTTATAACATTGAACATGGAAAACAAAACAAAATGTTAGTAATCTCTGGGATAATTAGCTGTGTGGGTGGAACAGTTTTGTGTAAAGACTGGAAAAATGAAGAAGTACTTTGCAAATCATGGAAACTTTTTTTTTTTTTATCAGCATCATGTTTCCTTCCTTCAGGTCAAAACTGCCAAAATTCTAATTATATATTGTTTGAAATTGTGTTTATTTTGTTTAATTTGTATCACAAGGATTGGAAAAGTGTAATTTTTAATTCATGCAAACCTTTTGCATTTGTATGAATTGCAGATTACTGTTTGTAATGTATTTGCATATTTCATTTCCATTTTCTGTACTTATTTCACTCATCCAGTTTTACCAAACATCAAAGACACAAATCTGTGAAACCTCAACAAAATACAGATGATTTAATGTAAAATCAAATCCTCTTGCAACCAAGTTTTATGATTTCTGATTTTTTGGGGCTCAAAATTTATGCTATCAAACTATTCGCAACACATTAAGTTGTCATCTTAAAATTGTAGGTTTGCCGGCCTTTTTGTGTGTAGTTTACATGTTCTCCCTGTGCACACATGGCTTTTCCTCCTGCAGACCAAAAACGTGCATGTTTGGTTATTTATTAACTTAATTGTAATTCTAAAAACATTCACATCCCTGGGTGTAGGGCTGTTTGAGCCACTCCTTCGACTGAGTCTCAGCTGTAGATGCCTAAATATGTTAAAATTTGGCTAAAATGAAAACACGATGATCCACACATTCAATATACAGACACACATTAAAGCTGGTGTATTTGTTAAGCATCAAAAACTGAAAGTGGAAATTGTTTATGACTCAGATGCAGTTACACATGAAAACATTTCTCAGTGACCCAGTTTCTAGTATGATACCTTTTACTGGGGCGTGTGATATGAAGTTATTAACATGAAAACACATTTTTAGCATATAATGTCACTAGACTTTGTTGGCAATAGAACAAGATGACAAATAATATTAGAGAGATTCTCCTTGCAGGGCTACCTAAATTAAAGAGTTAATAAAGACCTAATTGAGAGACTATGGGTGGGAGTGAAAGAGTAACTTTAACCACACAACTAAAGGTCATTTGAGTTATTTGTTTCAACAAAAACAATCATTTTTTCAACGCCTCGAAAGATAGCATCTTTTTAAACTATCACTTGAGACCACAGTTGGAAACTTGAACATGTTTGCTAGTTAACCAGGACAACAAGAGTTTTGTAATTACACTAATGACATTTTGTAGCCCACTTCACTAACCCAACAGGTTTTGTCGTCTCACGCATCATTGAAAGTATCAAGGCAAAAGGTTAGAGAGTTGAACTGCTATTCTAATTGTTCTTTTTGCAACTTATCTTTTTTTTTATTTCATCAAAAACTGTTTAAGAATCAAGGCCGTAAAGGAAACAATGTAAATACATATGTATATAGCAATTTATTTACTTTCTTCCTTATTTTTCCCCAAACCTGATAAGCTTCTCAAAGCCAAATCAGGTTGGAAAAAAACGTTTGCATACCTTTGAGGTAATTTTCCCTTGGCAAAGTTTCATGAATGTTGCTTTGTTAGCAGCAAACCTCTGAAAAGAGCTGCAAAGGACACGAGTTGCAACAACAGACATCAATAAAATATAAAAACAATCCTTCAAAATAAAGTACAAAAATGTTTTGTTGTGTTCTACTATGATCTGCTCATGACCTGTGAATGTGTTCAGGTGAAGACAAGAGAGCACTTTTTTGTACAAATAGCTAGGGGAAACAAAACATGAGCACAAAGCAAAAACATGGGACTAAAGAGGATAAAACTGCGAGGCATTTATGTTTTTTGGTATTGTTTAAAAGCAGTTAACTGAAGATCCTTTATTCACCTAATACACTGCTCTTTTCTCAGACATGCAAACTCAATAGTCTCTCAACTTTTTAAAAATTGTTTCAAATTTTCGAATCTCACTATTGCAAAAACTTTAACATTTGCTTTATTTTATGTTTTCATATTTGTATCATTTCACATTCCTGCCCAGTGATTTGGACAAAACGATAATTATTTTGATTAACTTGAAAATAAAATCACTTGTTGTAGATAGCTCTACAACTCAAACATCTGGAGAAATACAATTTTAGCCACCATTCAAATGACAAGCTTAAAAGTCAAACTGAGGTAAAAAATAGGGTTTTAGGGGATTATAGGGGATTATAATGTTTCTAAAACAGAATCAATTTCAAATATTTTGTTAGGGTTAAGGTAAACACTTCCTGTGCTGCCTGTGGCACTTCTGGCAGAAGCAACATAATAAGAAACTTGCAACATTAAGTTGAGCTCTGCATTAAAGGCTACAATCATTTTAAATATTGGGATGTTTTAGGATGACAGAGCAACTAACTTTGGTCTTGGCCCCACTTAAACTAGTCTTTAGCTCATCAATCCAGTTAGAATGAAACTATTTCTCCAAACTGAAGTTGTTCAAAGAGCAATCTATAACAGGTTAGGTATTGTTTTAGAAACTGAAAAGAAAAGCAAGTTCAGTTAAGTGTATGTTGAAAACCAGACATAAACAACAAATAAGACTTGAATGTTGTGTAAGAAGGAGTTCATACAACACCAGCTAGTTGGACCAAAAATATACTGTAGCCTTTTTTCAGTCGTGGCTTTTTGGCACCGAAACAGGAACTGTAATCCCATTTTAAACACCGTCTTCAGACTGACTTGCCTCAAAATATTACACCAATTAGGGCAGGCTCCCTAATCACATGACCAGATTCTCACACATAATTCCTACAAACTGGTGATCAAATTAATTATGTGTTGTAAGTGTCCCAAGGCCTGTGTTAACTAAACAGCACACTGCCTTGAGTAACCGAGGCATATGCCAGTCAAAACACATTGGACATTCACTAAATCACATTGCAATCACAAAAACAGATAATTATGCATGGTAAGGGATCAAATATATCCAACCTATCCCTTTAAAATGTCAATTACTTAATTAGCTTCAAGTGTTAGGTCCAGTTAAGTTTCTTTTTAGACATAATGTATTTTAGTGTTTTCAATTCCAGGGGAAAGTCAATGTAACACGGGAAACCAGATGAACATCAGTTGATGGAATATGTTGATGTTGATCCTAATGACAGTCAGCATGCAGCAACACATACTGATTTTAGGCTAACATATTGTTTACGTTCATGTGTAAGAAGAGTGGGTTTATGAAGGAGGTGAGAAATTTTACAACAAAGATGCAAAAAAGTCAGTATTTTATTAGCACATATGAAAATTTGTCAAAAGGGCATAGTAAAAGTACCTCTGACTCACAACTCCAGGCATTGGAGTAATTAATATGTTTATCTTTATACCGGCAGATATTTTTACACTTTATTCTGCCAGTGCAATATTAAATGTTAAATCACATGCAGGGCAGAACATGTTACTACAGGTGCTGATCGAGTATCATAGAACAAAAACAGGAATTAGTGATTTTACTTTCTGAATTAAAGAAAACAATAAGAATGAAATCAAAGTCTTCAAGTCTTTATGATTTTAAGTAGTGCCAAACAAAAATACATTTCTAAACCACATATTTTGTATGATAACATTACACAATTTAGTTTTGTTGTAATGTAGATTTTGTCAGCTGACTTTAGGAAGTGTTTGTATCCTTACAAAACAAAACAAACAACAAAAATGTCCAATGTTCCTTTCTGAGTACAAGCATGCAAAATGGATTATACAAAAACCTCATGGGCTACCTCAAAGGTCACAGTTCAGCAACAAAATTCACTCCATCCATTCATCCATCATCTTTACTGGCTTCTCCTCCCCAGATTGGTCCCTATAAGCAAAGGTCATTGTGCAAGAAGTTAGGTATTCTGGACAGGTCGCTAGTAAAATGTAATGGCCTCATAAAGACAAACATTCCTAAGCTCCCTAAAACCAAGATGCAATTTAGAGTTAATAATGTACCGTGCATTCCTCATCGTCCTCCAACCTTTATATTCTATTCACTCCAAGTAAAAATGTTTGCTACAAAGACAGAGCTTGGGCTGACCTTTGATCAGTCATCGTTGGGATATTGATAATTAATTGGTTAGTGTCAACATTTTTGTTGCCATAACCAAAAGCATTGTTCATGGAAACATGGCAATATTGTTTTACTTTTCTGTTTGACAAAAACGATTTTACTGTGATTTTAGCAGCAGATCACACTACAATACCTGTAAACACAAAAAAAAATAAAAAAGCAAAACAAAAAAAGTATATATGGGGTGAGTCAGAACCCACAGGACACACTTATTTCAGAAAGAAAAGGGAAAATGACAAATTACCCAAGCAAGTAATGACTTTTATGGGCCTATCAATTAGGCTATGTCTAGAACATCGCCACCATCTGAAAAGCTGCCATACTGGATCAAAATAAGAGGATATGCTATGTCTTTTGAATCACATGATGTCCTATGGCTTTTGACTCAATCTGTACATTAGATGCAAGCTAAAAATAAATTAAATGACATGAGTTTTTTCAGTTAGACGTGCCTGAAGCAATGAAAGAAGAGACAGGGTTTGCAGCACTTTTACATTTGAGGGAAGACACTGAAGGACAGATTGTTTGGCTGAGTGGCAAGGGGTTTTCTAGAGGAAAATTGGTTGAGAGAATGTTCCTGGAAGGCCTGTTTGTTTCATTTGTATTTCAAACTGTCCTAATATTCAAACATGTGTTAATTATAATTATTAATTAATATTTTAACAATTGCCAAATCTGCAGAACATGAATAACAGCTGTGATGATTGACATGGGCAACCATGTGTGTGGAAAGAAAACAAAATGGCTGAAAGATAAAAACAATTTTAGTATAAGATGGTATCTCACTGAGCTGTGAAGTGTTGACAGACTAGTTGAAAACACACAACTGTGGGATAAACTGTGACAAAATGCATGCATGTGTTTCCCCCTGTAGTCCCAATAAATTTATTTAAATGCGTTGGTGACCAATGCACTTTGTACTCACAGTATGAGAAATCTGGAGCCGAGGAAATGCTTTCTGACAGAAAAAAATACTGTTTCCCATCAGAGTAAAACTTCTGTGCAGATGTCCAGCTTCAGCTCTGTTGCTCTTTAGACTGGAGATGCTTGTGACAGAATTCACATAGGTTGTGACTATTTCAAGTAAAATGTCTTTTGGCATATTCAAAAATTCAAGTAACAAGTCTGTGTACCTCTGTGACTTAATCCACAAAAGTCACAAGACATTTTTTAGACATTTGAGAGACACCCTCATGAATGAATTAATGAACTGACATTAAATGAAGGAAAACTAAGAGTTTATACTATATGTAAGCCTAGAGTGCTTTTTAGAAGCAAACAGCTGTGATGATTGAACCCAATGTGCAAATGTGCTTTCTATTTATAGCACTAAAAGAAAAAAATAATGTTTCTAATGTTGATATCTAATTTAAATGGGAAAAGGGGGAGTTTCTGGAAATTACTTTGAATAAATGCAAAAAAATGAGAAGTAGTGAAGCAGTGAAAACAACCAGAGAACAGAGTTGGAAAGAAAAAGAAAAGCAAATTTAGGCCATTGACAAAATAAACTAAGATAAAGATAAAGATTAAATTAGAAAGAAAGGACAAGTTGAAAGAGTCATAAATAAACACAGAGAGTGCACACAAGAAGAGATAGAACAAGAAACTCAGTCTAACACTGCAGGATCCAAAGTTCTTTAATTTCTTGCTGCTGGCACTGAGCTGTCCTTCGTTGTTGTAGGATGGATATCACAGCACAGACTTTGGAGCACGATTTACAGCAGCCATGAGGTCCCATGCATGCAAAAACCTGCAAAATGAAAAGCTGTAAATCCATTATGGAATGCAGCTTCTGAACATTTCAGATCTGTATTATTTATTTATTTTTTTTACAATTAATGGCTCATTAGATTTCGTTGTGTAAGAAAATCGTGATCAATAAATTGGATGTCTGATTAAATTATCAGAAAACAGTTGATTCTCTTCTAAAAACTTTAATCCCATCTGACTCCCATTAGGCCCACAGCAGCCACTCAGCAGGCCTCAGAGTGGAAACGGCCTTGGTCTTATCAAAACCAAAACAATAACACCCTCTCTAGCAGTTGGTGTCTCTGCCAGGCTAAAGGCTGCAGCATGCTTCATTCGAACTGCCGAAATCGGGCCGAACTTTTGCAGTTTCATGACGAAAATTGCGTCACTCTGTTCGGCTTGTCAACCTTTAGGAACCTTCTTGTCGCAACCCGTGGGTCGAACTTTTCACCCCCCTCCACTTAAGAACATATCCGAACCTTATTGTGTGATTGGTCAGAAGTTCATGGGAGTGTGTGTTTGTGCTGGAAGAGCTCAGACGCTGCGTTTTGCTTCAACCACTTGCTTCTAAAAAAAAACTTGTCTCCAGAAGCCGACTGTTGAAGTAGTGGTTTATAAAGATAATCAAACGGCCAAAAACTCATGAATGGAGATAAAACAGACGTTTTTATCTGACTGATAAAAACTTTGGAGCTTAATCCGTGACCAGTTTGTGGATAAATAACGTCGGGTGATGAGTCTCGGACCTTTTTGTCCGCATCTAGACTACAGCGGGAAAGAAATCCCATGCAGTGACGTATGCTGCAGCGGGGAGGGAGCTCGGCACGATGTGTCTCAGGAGCTATGAAAGGTGTGTGTGAAAACGAATGCCGAACAACCACATGATCGCGTCATGTTCTGCTGTCATGTTCTGTGATCCCGGGATGTAGGCTGCCCTGAGGCTGGCGAAGTGTGGAGCTGCCCAGGTCAACAGTTGCTGGGTCAAACGCAACAGTTCCCTTTACCCTGGTCCCCCGCTGGAGATTTACATGAAAGACAACTGAGGTGTTGTCTGACCTCACCAGTACATGCTTGCCTTGCAGACCTGGCAGAAAGCTCTGAAGGGCTAGAAATACAGCTTCCAATTCCAGGACATAAATATGCTCTCTGCCCTGTTGCTGGAACCACACCCCTTGCATCATCCGACCCTGCCAGGTCGCACCCCACCCTGTGAAGGATGCGTCTGTATACACTACCTCCCGTCGACACGGGAGGGAGCCCAGTGAAATCCCCGTTGTTATAAATTACCTGTTTCTCCAAAGGGACAGTGACTGAAGACACTGAGGTGTGATTCAGAGTCTCCTGAGTCTGTGTGTTTGCCTGGTGGGGTCCAGGTTTAAACTGTTTAGCTACCTCTGAAGGGGGCGCAACAATAGCGGTCCTAAGGGCACCACGCTGGATGCAGCCATGAGCATGTCTAACAGATGAAGGTACAGGACAAAAGGCAGCGCTTTCTCGCATCTGAACTTTCAAAGCATGTCTAACATGCTGTCGACCCACTGGAGTGAAGGGCATGCGATCACAGACTGAACTCAGGGTAATGCCAAGAAAATTTGTCTCCTGTGCCTGAACCAAACTGCTCTTTTTCATGTTCACCTGTAGACCCAGGCATTCTACATTGCTCCAGCACCATCTGAGTGTCCCTGACATCCTGGCTGCGAGTGGCTGCACAAACCAAGCCAATTGTCCAGGTAAGGAAAAATCCTTATGCCCTGAGCCTGCAGGGGGGAAAGGGCTGCAGCAACACACCGGGTGAACACCCTGGGGACAGCGAAAGGCTGAATGGCAGGACCCTGAACTGAAAAGGCTTTCCTTGGAAAGCGAAACAAAGAAACCAACATTGAGATATAGCAATTGGGACATGAAAATAAGCATCCGTGAGGTCGATGGATGTGAACAAGTCACCTGGATAAATTGCCTGCAACACCTCCCTGGTGGTTAGCATGTGAAAAGGTATAACCTTCAAATATGTATTGAGGCCCCTAAGATCCACTAAGACTGGACAAAGACCCCCGGTTGTCTTTGGGACGAGACAATACTTTGCCTGCAGGGGGTTCACATGCACTATAGCTCCCTTGGCCAGCAAGGTGCCAATTTTTTTCTTCAGATAGTCATTCTGGCCCAGCTGGGGATTGGAGGCCGGTGTCAGAACTGAAGGCTGTAGCCCTGGGACAGGGTGGAAAGCACCCACAAATCAGCCCAGCTGTCAAGCTGTTCTGAGGTAAAATGTCCGACTGCCTGCCTTAAGGTATCACCTGCGACCCCTCTGGCCTCTAGAAAGCCTGGCGGGCCCGCGGCCTGGCTGAGCTGCCCGAGAAGAGCAGGAAGTTTGAGCCCCAGTCTGGTCCCCCTGGTTCGGGGGCCAGTCTGAGAGCTGGTCTTGGGCTTTCCATAAAAGATGTAGAAGGGGGCGTGGACCTCAGAGACTGATCAGCCGTTGCCCAGGAGCCAACCAGTTGGCGGTCCCGTCTGTGAAGCCCTGCCAGTTGCTGCCTTGTTCGAGAGGCTTGGGCTGTACGTTCCAGTACGTTCAGTGCCGCAGAACCAAACAGTTCCCCTGGCACCACAGGAAGGGCCCTCAGGGTCCTCCTGCAGGGCTCAGTCAGTGGTGACTGCGCTAGCCAGATCTGGGGCCTAGCATGGATAGAGTGCGTCCAAGCTCTCTAGTCATAAGGCCAAAGGCCTGCAGGGATGCATCTACCAGGTCTTGGGTTGAGTGGTCAACTGTGACTGCCTCCAGAGAGGAGGACAAAGCTAACATTAAATGGGAAAGAGAGTTCCCAATACAACCCATGCGAGCTCCCGAATCATATGCCTTGCAGAGCAGATAGTCTGTAATACGGCATTGTGGTCTCGGGCACCGCGCATTAGGTCTCAAGGCCTCATCTGGCGAGACAATAAGGGAGGCAATGCCTGGTTCCACATCTGGCGTCTGCCCCAGTCCAAACTTAGGTGCCTCCTGCATGGCAGCCAGAGCTCTGCCATCTGATGTTGGACGTGAAAAAGCCTTTGTGTCAGTCCAGCAGGCATGTAACGCCCGTACATACTCCTCTGAAGGAGGGACCATGAAAGTAAAGAACTTGTCATGAAGTAAAGAGTTACAGCGCTAGAAGTAGTGGGACGCACCTGTGGGCCATCTAGCTGCAACCGAGCAAGAGCTGTTCTAATAGACGCCATCACTGACTCCCCTGAGTCCCCTTGGGGGACGTTGGACTCAGAACCAGATGCTCTGGATCTCGACTCAAGAGGGTCTTCCCAGAATTGGGTACCTGAAGCTCCCACCGAGATGATATCCTCATCACGAACCACTCTCTACGGCTCAGAGGGTGGAATCACACTGCCTCCATCAGAGTGGAAAGACTGGAGGAGGGCCTTCATTTGGGCCAATTCAGATTTAGGTTGAACCATCTCCGTGGACAACCTTCTTGTATTGGTTTGTCTGGCTCACTTTGCTGGGACCGCGGCAGCCGTAACAGCTGACCGCTTCAGGCACGTCGCCTCTCCTGGTGTCATCTGGCTGCTCAGCCAACCGCTCTAACCTGACTGCCCGTGGCATAATACAACAATTAGGACACGTGTTATCAGTCAGCGCGAGTCACGAGTCATGCCCATTGTCAGGCTGGAGCGGAGCCAAACAGGTCGCACAACATAAATTATCAAGCATCACATTGCTACAATCACTGCGACCAAATAACAGAAAAAAGTCTCTTGAGCAGAAAACGCTACTGGCGACTGTGTATAACTCCTTAAGTGCAACGAAAAAGAATCAAATACAAGCAGAAAACACTACCGGTGAGTCAAAATTAAGCCACAATAATAGTGAAAACAACTTAAAGCGAACAGTAAACTACTGTCAAAGAAGAGAAAACAAACTTACCAGTCGTAGCTTCAAACGACAACCAACACCCGAATGAAAAAAGCTTGTGCAGCCCCTGGAGGGCGGACTCACCCACAGCTCCGACTGTAACAATCACAAGGCTTCTGGCAACAAGCAATAAAGAAGTGATAACCACAAAGCTGTTAGCTTTAGCACAACCACCTGTACATGTGTATACCTGCGCATGAGAAGATCAAAAGGGATTGAGCACCGGATGTCATGTGACTTTATAGAGTCACATGGGTCACAGGTGACTTTGTTGCTATTAATTCTCGACCTGCGCATGTGCAAGAATGATCATTTAGTGACTGAAGCACCGCCTCTGCCGGTCAGTAGAGATGAAATAGAACCACCTTACACAGACATCAACACAGGTATTTACAAGATAGGAGTAAATTTATTACTTTTTTACTCAGAATGTCCTGCGTTATAGTCCACTTCCAGTTTTTGGAGTGGTCTACTGTCAGCTTGGTATTCAGACATGCAATCGAACCGCACCAGAGTTTGCTTCAACTGAACTGAGACCAACGTTTTCAGTCGGACCAGAGTTCACTGTTTTGGTCTGAATCAGAGTTCGATTATATGTTCACACCTCCCCAAATGAACTGGACTTTCCAGGCAAACAAACTATAGTTTGATTAAAGTGGACTAAACAGGGCTGGTGTGAATTTTTTCAAAAACTCAGTTTCAAATTTATTTAACATGTCAGAAACTGTAGGATGTTTAAAAAAAACAATAAATAACATCAAATAACCATCTTTCAACCTGCTCTGCTGCTAGAAATAGGTTTTCCCATCCTCATTTTGTCATGCTTTGTTACAGCCAGGCGCTGACACCTCAACAACCGACAGTCCGCCTGATACAATAATACTCATAATAATAATAATAATGATAATAATATTAACAATAATCTTATTATTTTTTATTATGATTGTTGTTGTTATTATTTTTATTAT
The DNA here is from genome assembly GCA_031762555.1 of Cynodonichthys magdalenae. NCBI lineage: Eukaryota > Metazoa > Chordata > Actinopteri > Cyprinodontiformes > Rivulidae > Cynodonichthys > Cynodonichthys magdalenae. The sequence continues at coordinate 6,881,134 of JARVJO010000165.1, read as the reverse complement.
TATTGTTATTGGGTGTATGTTAAATCTAAATGGTTCATCTTCAATAGTAGCTTATTCATGAGATGACAGTGAACCTGAAGGTGTGTGTCGGGAAACAATTTTTTTACTATGTTCCTGAACGAAACATGACTCCAACTTCTTTCGGAGCAAAGGCATGGGGTGAGAGAGGAGCCTGTTTTGAGTGTTGAGCTTCGAAAAACTAAGCTTTTTTGGGCAAATACAACTCCAGTCATCCTTGTGTCTTACAGCTGCAGAATTAAGAATTACTTCATGCCTAACTCTAAGTGAATGAAGCATGTCACTCATTCCTATATTAAAATGAAATTAAACTTGTTCATGCTAACAATCAACAGTCTTGGCATGGAAATCACTGCAATACATCATCTGGTATATTTGGTAGTAAAGATAAGCTGAAAAATATCCCATAAATCTTATGGGCAGCAGTAAACCTATGATTTTTGTTGACTTACCATTTATTTTATTCGCTCCAAGCTCACATTTTTAGCCACATAAGAGGCACTGTAAAAACAACAGCAGTATACACAATAATACATACAGTAATTAAAGTGTCTGTGCAGCACCCTTGATACCAAAAAATCTGGTAAAACTCACTCACATGAAAGACACACCCTTATAGCCATAATAATGAATATAGAAAAGAGGAAGAAATTGTAATGTAACACATAAGTGAACCTTGTTTGTGAAGGAAGCATTGTACAGTTTGGATCTTCTAGCTTTTTTGTTAGAGTTTACATCTCTTGTTAAATTAGAGAATGATTCTGTAAAGTTTTGTTGCCTTTAAAGTTATTTCTACAATTTGGAGTCAGCCCACAAAATAGTTGCAAAAGAAAAATGGTTCTGTAGTGGTTGATTTGAGTATCTTTGATGTATGTAATGTATAAATGTATGTTCATGCAGTCCTGAAAGCAAATTCAGTTTTGTCAGTTTTAGTGTGAGTATTTTGCGCCATGATTATTATTCAAAGAAGACAGAAGTCTCATGTTTCAGGCAGAAAAAACATGGCTATTGAGGAAACAATAAAGTACGGTCGTGTCAGACTGCCGGTAATGTTTGAAATCCCTGTGGTGGGGCTGCCAAAGTGAGGGCATGTGTGTGATCTGTCCCAGCTAAATTCCAATTTATCTGAAAAAGAAAAAAAAAAAAACAACAATTTAGTGCAGTCAGAATAATTTATTGCAATGCAACACTTGGTTTACTCGAGGTCACAGTCAGTTAAGCATAAGATCATGTTTAGTTCTTCTTCATGACACCTAGTGAAACGATCTAGTTAAGGACTCAAAAGCTCAGCCGAACACAGAAAAAGTTTTAAACAGTTTATTAGTTGGCGTTGG
>JARVJO010000165.1:6853233-6877895 GCA_031762555.1 Cynodonichthys magdalenae | reverse complement strand
TGTGCCAGATTAGCATGATTGTTAGACTCCTGGAGGTGGGTGTGGCAGTAGCTGAGGCACAGGTGAAATCCATGACACCTAGTGCTGTTCACACCTCTGTAACTCCACATTCCAGGACTTGCGTCACAGTTTGTTTTTTTCCTTCTCTGTCATAAACCGCTTGCCGTTTAATGTTTAATATCATCTAAGCTGTAATGCAGGTTTAAATTTGATCTAGTTGTTAGCCTCAGTGTATTTTTAACCTGCATCATTTTAACACGTTAACTAGTCTTGCATTTTGTTTTGAATTTTAGACTGCATTTAGTTGACTGAAAGAATTCAGCAAATCTTTGCTTTGCTGTTGAGACCTCCTTTCGTCAAAGTGCTGACAGCGAAAAACTTTAAATTCTTTAATTCAATAAAACTAATCGCTTTGATGTAAATAACTGATTTTCTCAACAAATATTCAAGATAAATCCATAAAATGATTAACATTCCAACAAATCTGACATCATGTTTTTACACCAGTATGTAACAAGTGATGTCAATCGTTTTTATGCATGAAGTTGCATCACCAACAAGGAAGTGACCAAAGGCCAAACCCAAAGCCTTTCATTTGGGACGACCCCTGTTGTTAACATATAACGATCCAAGGCACTTGTGCTATTTTTATCTTTTCTGGGTTTTATAAATAAGCCTTAAACAAAGTGCAGCCTGATGCAACCATAGGTGACATAAATGCCAATAAAAGGTCACATCTTTTTTGAGTGCTTGTTCACAAACAGCTCATTTATTACCAAATCTATGGCAACAATTCACCCACATAATGACGAAATCTAAATGAAGCAACACTAGCTGTGGCAATAAACATTCAAATGCAATATACAAATTAGAAAACCTTGAAATGAGGACATCTGACTGTCCTACAGAGAAATTATAATGCGGGAATCCTCAACTGGTTTCTCTTTTGTTTGTTTTATTTATTTAGTGTGAAGCTTGAAAGCTCACCCTAAATATTTCTGTTGTAAAAGGTAATTAGCACACATTAGTTTGTACACTGTTAACATGAAGCTGTGCAGGTCTGTTCTTGCCCAGATTTGATCTAAAATATAAAATGTTTGCAGTTACTCTCTGGGGGGACCACCAGAGAGTAACCTTGTCTGCTCAGAGGTTATGAACAAATCAATTTATCAACTTTATTTGTAAAAATCAATAAAACAAGTCTAGTTGAAACTCTGTATAACTTGTGGCATCACCCCCTGCTTCTTCTCATTGACTGGCAGCTGATTGATCTCACCAGTTCTTTTTCACCTTGATGACTCCTGGGCCATCATGAAACCCTTGCTGGAACACCTTACAGTACTGTTTGTGGCTACTATTGGTATTTATACCTGAGTAATCTTGAACGTGTTTTTTTCCTATCCTCCTAGTGTGTCCCCAAAGCTCCTAGAAGACTCCTAATTCAGTCCCCCTGGAGAACGCTGATCTGCCTGACAGCTGCCACGCCTTGCCTGGAAACCAAACTCACCTGCTGCCCGTCTCCACCTGGGAGACAAAACTCACCCATCTCGATCCTTTGTTGCCGTCCTGGAAATCTTACTTCCCTTCCTTTCACACCATCCCTTCCTCCAGAACCCTGTAAGCAAGCCATTCATCTACAGACCCTGTTCACCTCTCAGGTCTTTTACTTTTGCTTCCACAGCTCCAGAGACGCCCCTGTACATAGTGTCAATAAACTTTTCCTATTTGCAAACTATTCTCCTTATTCTTTTATTTTTTTGATAAAGAAATGAAAGTTGAACATGTCTTTGAGGGAGGGGAGTAGCAATGGATTGTAATAGAGGTGTGTGTATGTGTGTGTGTGTGTGTGTGTGTGTGTGGGGGGGGGGGGGTTCTCTGGGCTTGGGAGTGAGACATGGGAGACTTTGGGGAAAATAGGTTGGGAACCACTGCTCTACTGTAAACACATTCTGAATATTAAAAAAAATTTTATTTTACATAAAATAAAATTGTAGTAAGTTTTTTCAAAATATTCTAACAAAACAAACTAACTTTTAAATAACAGTTGGCATGTTTTCTTGATTTAACTATTGTCTAAATACTCTTTGTACTGCAGATTTTTTTCAAATCTATGTATCAACATTGCAAGAAAAAATGATAGATTGAAGGACATTGAATGTGGGACAACTTGTTTCCAAAAATTCCACCACATTACATCAGTGCAAACAGAGGTCAAAGAAACTGCTGACATAAGCCACCTGATGAAAGAGTCAGGGACTTTCTGTCATGCAAACCTAAATAGATAAATGTTTTAACTGCACTCAAGATATTAAAATCTCCATCATGCACTTCCTTGATTTCTCACTTGCCTCAATACCAGAGTACTCTTCAAACACAGTTTATTAGAAAAAAATCAAAGTCTAATCATCTGATCCGACTCCAAAACAAACAGTTGTCTCAAACCATCTCACACACATTCAGTAACAAAGAAAATACCATTCCTATTGCCTCAGTGAAAGTTGTTACTGATTAATCTGTTGCTAGAAATACTCTGTTATGCAGATCTTTTTTTATCATGAATATTTCAATAAAAGGTTGTTTTGAGAATGAGAGGGCTATCAGATTAACAAGTAACTTCCTACTCACTGTGTTTGTGATTAAAAGCATTTATTGTTTTAAAATTAATTTTTAGTGTGCAAGTTCGCCTATTTATGCTGTTCTTTAGCATTTGACTAAAAGACAAACTGTACTGGACGTCAACTGCATGAACCGGTTGGCATCTTATGAATTCAGACAGAAGTTCAACATCATTGGTTTTAGTTCTTCTATTTCACAGATTACACTTACTGTATAGTTTGCATTAGATTTTTTTTACTTGCATTTTGTTTGTTATTTCCAAGTACTTCACAAGTCCTAAACGTGCTTAAAAAAATACTTTAAAACCTTTATTTAACAATGCAAATCACACTGAGATCAATGATCTTGTTTGCAAGAGACGTCTGGGCCTGAAAGAAATCTAGCATGCATGATTTTTGGTCTGTGGGAGGAAACTGCAAAACCCACACAAGCACAACATGCAAACTCCACACAGAAAGACCCCAGGTCTGAACCAGGAATCAAACCCAGGACCTTCTTGCTGTAAGGCATCAATGCTATCTATTATGCTGCCAAAATCCACTAATCTGCAGAATTATTTGTCAAAACTGACTGATGTGAAACAAACAAACAAAAAAAAACCTTTTTTTGGTGTTACAACTGTAATACACTGAACATTTACATATAGAACACATCCACCTGACAGATTAGAAAGGGGGTTTTATTGCAGACTAGTCTGTCTGTAAGACAGTCTAATTAAAGCTTTACTAGCTGGCTTGAAAGCACCTTGGTGTTTTAGTGTGACAATTACAGCAACATTAGGCTGTGGTAATCACCATAGCACATTCTTCAAATTCACACTAACAGAAAATGTGTGTGCAGGAAGTTTGCAAAAATGGCAAAACTCATTTGAAAACTGCAGCAGCAGTTTTCATTTAAAGAAAAACACACAAAAAAAAAAACAAACAAAAAAAACTAACCAATGACTCTTTTCTGTCCTAAACTGGTTTGCTACCATTAGTTGTAAGTAGTTGTTTAAATAGTTTGGATCAGTCGCAAACATCAAATACGGAAGCCAAGAGCGGACATTCTTCACATATTTTTTTCCATGTTTTTTAAAAATTTTGTATTATGTTGTTATCACAAAATAACAATGAGCGTTTTCTCGAGATAACGAGTTACTTTCCCTCATGGTTTTCCTCTCGTGCATCATTTGGTAACCATGGATATGACCAGGGGCCTCATGTCAACGGTGCGTACACACAAAAAGCTTATGTACATTGTTTTCCACACAAAACTGTATCAAAATTGAAATGAACGTGGAAATGTGCACAGACCCACGCCAACTCCAAGGCTGGCAAACGCACGTTTCTGTGGTTTTAGTTCCATTGGCAACACTTAGAGGGGATTTTAGGAAACTGTTAATGATGTAAAAATGATTATTGTTCACACCAGACACACATGATTAACAATTATAACATCCACATTTACGCAGATAGATAAAGGTTGTGCCAAAAATAAATAAAATAAATAAATAAATAAAAATCAGCCTTACTGGAGGATATGATAAATAGTGTAACACGCAGGGTTCACGCAAACTGGTCCATCACACATGCAGGAAGTAATTTGCATCTGTTCAGTAATCAGCATCTGTAAATGAAAGCGTGTCTGTGGAGGTGTCTCATGTGCGCTCAGTTCCACGTTGATTGGGATGTACAAAAGAAATGTGCGTGGATTCAGCCTACGGTTTGATACATCTGAATTTTTTCGTGCGTACGCTGTTTTCTGGATTTAACTGTTTGCCACATTTTAGTAGGAAATCCACGGAAGTCTGTACATGAGGCCCCTGGTCGCCTCAGCTGGTCACCGATGACATTTACTATCTATTTACCATTATTTTCTAGACAAATCCCATTGACGTTGCAGATCTCTTGCAACGGCGGCCTGGACCTGAAGGCAACCTATAGTACATTAATTTGTGTAATATTTTTGTAACATAACACAGGCTGAAATTGTGACTTTTTTGTCTTGTACAGATAACTTTCATATCAGCCCTCATCATTTCAGGAGATGGCTGGCCTGACTGCAGCTCAACAGATGTTTACACTCAAGTGATGCTGCTGATATAATAAACTTTATCCGTGACCAGCTTAGGGGACCAGGCCGTCTCCATGGTCACCGAATGATGCTTAAGAGGTAAACCATCAATATTTGGAGAAAACCATCAGGAAATTAACTCTTCATCTTAAGAAAACGCTCCATGTTTCATGATAATGACAATATGAAGGCTTTCTTGTGATAACATTATATTATATCGTGATAATGACGTTATCCCGAGAAAACCATAGAAAAAAGTTAAATGCGAAAAATGTCCGATCTCTGCTTCCATACATCTCCACTGCTTACCACTAGACTTTCCTCAAATATGATAAGGTCTCAGTAACTTACAGCAAACTCTATTAGAGGTGTGTGCTGATGTCACACATAAAGTAGTTGAGATACTAGACAACAACTTTCTCACAAATTACAAAGTGCACTTTTCTCTTAGCGATAGAGAATAATTTAAATTTTACTTCATAGCACGTTGTGACTATAGCATTTATGTAATTAGATATCTTGTGACAGTTAAATCAACCAACTGAACAGTCTGAGCTCAGACTAATAGCTAGTTTATTTTTATATTTATTTTTACAGCCAGTTTCCTTCTACGCATACCAGCAGTTGCACCTTGCCCTATTTTCTAGTTAAAATTAACAAATGATTTGCTTCATCCCGCCCATCTGGAAAATCCAAGCAAATCCTACTGTTCCTATTTAAGGAGGATGTCCTGGGAGGTGTTAGTGAATTTTTGCAAGCGGGTTGCACCTTTTCAGCTTCACACAGAGAAGACAGCTGAGTGAGAATGGCAAGCAGCAAAGTTTGTCTGGTGGCAGCTCTGAGCTGCTTCATCATTTTTACTGTCTTTATCAGCAGCACAGAGTCAGGTGAGTTTGTCACATTTCTAACAAGTCTGTTAAAGCTTTTGTGGATTTATGTTGACTGTCTGCAAGTTGACCAATTGTTTTAATTTGAAGCCGAGCAACTTTAAATTTTGAATGGTTTAGTCCATAAAGTTAGTCATTTATGCCTGCTTTTTTGTGTTTTTTCGTCTTCACAGCGAGGTGTTGCTTGGGTTACTCAAGACGCCAACCAAACCCTAAAAAGATTTTGGGCTACCACGTTCAGACCATCACTGGATCCTGTGACATCAGCGCCATTGTGTGAGTTAACAGTTCATTTGGAACTGATACAATTAAAAAATCTGTAAACACAAGTCAACACAGGGAGCTTTATTAAAAATCAGGATAGAATAAAGATTTTGCAATAGATTTACCAAGCTCTAGGGCATGTTTGACAACCTGAATGTTACAGCTTTCCTTGAAGAGATTAAGTTACAGTGATTTGTTAGGAAAGAAAAAGGAGTGGGATGTAAGAACACTTTCACTGCAGCAAAACAGGCAATATTACCAAACAAGTGAGTCAAGTTACAGATATTTTATAACTTGGTGTCCTGTTTGTACTAAGATGAAGAATCTAAGTAATCTATTGTTGGAAATTTCATAATATTCAATGACTGACCTAAAAAAAATATTCACAAGACAGAAGCTGGTTTAAGTATCTACTTCAGACTTATAGAGGGTTCATTACTGATTTGCATGAATGAGACCTCATGGAGGGAAACTTGAGTGGAGTGAAGATCATGCCTGTAATCACTGTCCTATTCACCCACAGCTTCCACCTTCGGAGCAGCTTTGTGTGCGCTGACCCTTCAGTGCACTGGACCCAGAAGACTGTGAAGTTTCTCGAGTGAGTATATCAATCTGTAATGCATCAGTTAGTTTTGTTTTTACCCTCAGAAACTTACTGAAACAACTCCATGTCTTTTGCAGAGAGAGGAAATTTAATGCCCAAAGGATCCTGAGAAAAAGACACTCAAACGTCGCCAACTAAACACTGCAGAACAGCTCAGACCTATGAGCTGGTGTCTAATCTGCCTCTGAAAACCAGAGAAGTTTCATATTAAAACTTCTCATTCTGTGGCATATATCCATATGTTTAATGTGGCCTTTTTCTATGTTTTATTCTGTTTTATAAACAGTGCAATGTAGTGTTTTATTACACAACAAGCTGTCCCTATTAATGTTTAAAATAGCTTCAAATTACTTTTAAAGAACTACTTTTTTCGATTGCTTACGTTTACCTGCTGATATTTCTGTTTCTGTTTTAAACGATATTTAAAAACATGATATTTTTAATGTGAAGGTTGAAGGTATTGTAAATAAGAAATAATTGCCAATAAATGTATTAAAATATTATTTTTTGTAAGTCTCAATTGTTTTTGAAAAAAAAAAGAAGTTGTATTAGTTCTGTGGAAGTGTGAACTTACTCTGAAGAAAGACCAAAGGTGAATTTATAAGAATGTTTATTAAACACATAAATTGAATGTGAGTGTGCACGGTTCTTTTCATTTTCAGTGAGGCCAACCATCTGTCCAAGAAAGAACCCCTACCTTATCTCTACACACACTTTTAAATAGAAATGTGCAACTATCTGATTGATGGACAAGATGGGAGGGTCCTCATGGTTTAGACTTGAGGTCTCCTTGCAGGTGCTCAGAGCCAGGCCCAGCCCTTTTGGCACTCAGCTTCTCAATCCTGTTCAGCCAGTGGTCCACTCTGTCACATCTGGCCCCGACACACTTCAGGGGTACTGGCCCTTACCTGGTTCCTCCCCCAAAAAAATTGCAAAACAACCTCCACAGTCCCTCATATTCTCCCGTCTGTTCTCCCTGAACGCATTTATAAAACATTTCTTTGTGGGAATCCAAAGTTCTGTGCTCTGCCTTCAAACCCCATTAAAACAGTTTGAACTGCTCTCTTTGTACATTCTTGACCCTCTCTATTGCTCAGCTAAAAAGCACACTGTAGTGATGATTTTGCTCATAAAAAGAAAAACTTTAATACACATTAGCGATTATACATGTAGCATTGGATAACATATTTTTGTAAAGATATATAATAATATTAGCGGCACAGTTGCTCAGTTGGTAGAGCTGTTGCCTCTCAGCAAGAAGGTTGCTGGAACAAATCCAGGCCCAGGGACCTTTCAGGGTAGAGTTTGCATGTTCTGTCCGTGCATGCGTGGGTTCTCTCCAGGTACTCCTCCCACACACCAAAAACACAACTGTTAGGTTATTTGGTAACTCTAAATTGTCCCTAGGTTTGAGTGAGAGAGTGAATGGTTGTTCATCTCATTTGTCTCTATGTGTGGCCCTTTGATGGACTTGCGACCTGCCCAGGGTGTATCCCGCCCCTTGCATTGTAACTGCTGGATATGGGCACCAGTGACCCCTCTGTGACCCTGAAAGGGTTTTGTCTTAAGATTTTTGAGGGAGTGTCTTGCTAGCTGAAAATATTGCTTTATATACTGAATTCATTCATTTGAGAGTGTTATCATACCAAATAATTACCTGCAAAAGCTGATTTAAAAAATGTTTGAAAGTTTTTTTATATGTAGAAATAGCACATAAAATTAAAAATGTTCAGTATCCCAGATGAATGTCTCATACTTGTTTGAAAATTACATAGAATACTTCATTTAAGTTCAAGTCAGTGTATTTATACAGCACCAGTTCACAACAAAAATATTTTTGCAGACTGCAGATTAGTGAAAGTGATGTATCTAAGGTAGCCAGAAGATTGTGTTGAATCTTCATTTTGTTGCAATATCTCTTTCTGAGTGAAAAACAAAAAACAAAAACTCCTCTTCAACAGGAAGCAACCCACAGCAGAACTAGAATCAGGCTTAGGATGAGCAGCCAACTGCTTTGACTGGCTGGGGTCCAAGAAGACAGGAAAAAAGAATAATAGAAACACAGAATGTCTGGTCCTGGTGTATTTCTTCTTGGAAAAAAGACAAGAAAAAGTACATGTTAATGATTTATTTAATCACATAATACTAGCTTTTACCAAAATATTTTCCAATGTAGAGACTAATTGGGTTGACAGTTCTTGTAAAAGGGGTATAATTAGAAGGATCTAAATTTCAGTGGTGCAGGGGGTGGGTGTTCACCCTGCAACCAGAGTGTCACCGGTGCAAATCAACAAGGAGTGAATGAATAACGCATGAAATCTTAAAGCATCTTTGAGCATCTAGAAAAGTGCTATATAAGACTAATGCATTGTTATTATATATTTGAAGATACTAATCTGTCCAATATATCAAAAGGTTTTACCAATTATTCTTAACTACGCTCAAGTAAAATGTATTATTAAAAAAACATCACAATTTTATGTACTTTCAGTATTTAAGTACCTTTGAAGGCACATACTTTTATTGGTGTAATATTAGACCAGTAGGATCAGTACTTTGACTCAAGTAAGGAAACAGCTCCAACACACCTGATTGGAATGATTGGCTGATTACAAAACTCTTGCTGAGCTAAGACGGTAATTAAATCACTGAATCAGGTGTGTTGGAGCAGAGAAACAAGTAAAACATGCAGCACAGTGACCCTCGAGGACCAGGGTTGCCATAGAGGAAGTGGAGCTTTTTACCTTTGGTATCTGATGACGCAGTGACATTGGCTGACTATGCTGTCTCTGCAGCAGCACACCAAACACCACCCACTGTCAATCCGACAGGAGACCAACATGTAATGAAAAAAGTATGCAAATTGTCCAACACAAGTTTCCTAAATACGTATGAAGTGGAAACTATGCCCTGCGCAGTCACAAGATAAAACAGCTACACATCATGAGAATTAAATATGCATTGTTTACATTCCTCACATTTCTAATGAAGTGCGTCATTTGTGCCAAAAGCACGAAGAAAGAAAACGAATAAAAAAATTTTAAAACAAAATATTGAGGAATGAACAATCTTGTTTGATGGAAAGTTGTTGAACTGAAGTTCCATGAGTGTGTGTGAGTAGCTTTTTTTCACAACTAAAGTTCATTTGAGGTCTTAATTCTGACTAAAAGCAATAATTTTTCTAATATCTTTGAAAATCCCAGACTATATTTTTAAAATTATCACTACCACAGCTGGAAATGTGAACATATTTTCTTTTTAACCAGGACAGCAACAACCGCTGAGTGACATTTTGTAGCACACTCTACTTAACTTCATTTAACTTAACTCAACAGGTTTATTTTCTCATGGATTAAGAGAAGTAAAAAGTTTACAGTTTAGAGTTCAATGACTACTCTGATTGTTTGTTTTGGCCCTGTTTTGAGCATCAAAAATCTATTTCAGTCCTAGATCAAAGTCAATGCACCAGTTTATTTACTTTGTACTTTTCTTTTGTAGCTTATACGTTTCTCAAGATCTAAAACAAAAAACACAACAAAAAAACTGTTTGCATTTCTTTAGAGCCAGTTTTTGTTCGATGAAGTGACAATGAGTTTCTTGTTTATATTAAAAAAATGTGGTTTTGTTAGTGGCAAATCTTTTTAAAAGAGCAGCAGTTTATACAATGCAATGCAAATGTGTCTAAGGAACTATAACAGCAACAACTTGCTGTAGCACTTCCAGTGTATCTTGGAGCGCATCTTGCAGGGACATTTCTTATGGAGCCCTGCAAGGGTCAGCGGGTGAAAAAAAAATCAGCCGGTGGAAATCCATGCGCACGGAATACTAAACTGTGTGCGCAGATCAGTAAACCGTGCGCACGGATTACTAAACTCTGCGCTCGGTTTGGCAATCCGTGTGCACAGATTACTAAACCGTTCGCTCTGATTACTAAACTGTGCGCATGGATTGCTCTTAACCACAGATTGTTGGGATCTGTTTTGTCTTGTCTCCTGTCTCCCTCTTGTGTTCCCTCTGTGTCAGTACATCGTTCCCTCAGCTTTTCCTCTTGCCATCTACACTCACCTGTGTCAGTTTAGTAATTAGTTTCTCCCCAGCTGTTGGTCATCATCTCTCCTCTTCCTGTCTGCATAAATACTCTTCTACTCTTCATTCCCCGCTGGATCATTACATGGCTTTGCCCACTGTCTCGTCTCCCTTGTGTTTATCCCTGTGTGTTCCTCGAGTTTTGGTTTTTGCTGCCACGTCAGCTTTTTGTTTTTGTTATTAATAAATACCTTTTTGTTTTTTACTCACCTCCGTCTGGAATTGGGTTCATCTCCTCGCACAACACTTGACACGGGTAGAGAAGCTTCAAGTGGCTCTGACATGATGATCCAATCGGAGGTAGGACAGTGCTACAAACCCGGACCAAAACTGCCTGATAGAGGGGCAAAAACTGCACAACATGCTCAAATTCGAACCCTTTCTGAGCTGTACTTTGACTTTAGAGAACAAAAAAGTCTTCCTTAAGCAATTTCTGAGATGATGACACTTCAGTTCCCACAACCATCCTTGGTTACCGGATGTTTACGGTCTCCATGACAACAGAGAAGTTTTGCTAAAGCTAGCCAGCTGCCTTCTAAGGGTTATATCACAAGAAGTAAATAATAGATTTATGTGGAACTTTCAGGAAATGTTTATTACTCCTTCAAAATGTTTATTACACCACAGAGAATAGTTGAATAAAGTTTGAAACATTTCAGAGTACGAGTATGCGTTCCCATCGGATTGTCATTCTGCAGACGAAGCTTGACACACAGTGACATTTCTTAGCAGCAAGCTGCTCGGAGGTCTTCTCCAGCGGTTCTCGGATATTTATTGTTTTTCTTGGACAACAGAAGGGGGGATGGGTTGGGGGAGGAGGCTAACCTCCGTTGCAGGAATCATTTGCCTGTAAAATAGGAAAATAAATTAATAATATCCACCTCGGATTTTGATGAAACTTTCAGTGAAATTCTGTGGCTAATGACGTCCATTTAATGGACTGACGAGGGGAAACTGATTAAATTAACTTTAGCTGCTATTGACATTTTAAAGATATCATCTCAGTGTAACAACCTAAATAAAGTCTTATAACGAGCTGTACAGTGTGCTGATTAAACCATTGTATACAACAGAACCACTGAATTTACCTCATAGGGTAGGTGTGGGCCATACGTCCAACCTCTCTATAGATGTCAGCTATTCGTGTGCACGGTTTGGTTAGATTACTAAGTTTCTGCTAGCCTTGAGGGAAGATGTGATTAATAAAGAAGCTGTAGTATGGTGTCATCCAACCATCCATGTTCTTCTGCTTATTTGTAATTTGGGTCGTGGAGGCAACAGGTCCATGAGAGAACCCCAGACATCCCTCTCCTGAGCAATGTGGTATCAGTTATCACCCCTTTCACTGACCCATTAAAAAAATTTATAAATAAAAAATAAAAAAATAATACAGAGGAAATAAATTAATTGTTTTTTTTAGAAGTCTCCCTATAGCTAATTTATTTTATACTTGGTTTTCAGTCAGTTTGTGACCTTTTCATTAACTTGCAGCACTTGGCTTTTCTGTCTTTGTGTCTGGCAAAAATATGTAGTTCATCACATCTGATAGTCCAAAGCTACAGGCCTTGGAATACTAAAAATGTCTACAGTGGAATATATTTACTTTTCATTGTGCTGATAAAACACTAATCTAAACATCAAAAACCACTGCCTGAAGACATGGGACTCTCAATAGTTCAGTATTTATTTGTGTATTTATTTTTAGTCTCCATTTCAATGGCCTTTGTTTTTATGAATGGCAAATAATTCACAGTACAGCCCATATTATTACAGGTGTCATCTGAGTCTTGTGTAAAGGCAGACAGGTATTGCGAGATTTACTTTCCTAACCTAAACAGTGAGTGAGTCAGAGCACTGACAGAGTACAACACTTTTAAATGGAAATTATAGTGAGCTAAAAAGACTGAATATAGCATTGTCTTGTTTGTCTATACTGAAAATCCTCTGTTGAACAATAATTTATTGGGATGGGTTTTCTGGTGGTCAGCACATTGATAGAGCTGTTGCCTATCAGCGAGAAGGTTTCCGGATCCAAATCTGAAGACCTTGTAGAGTAGAGTTTGCATATTCTCTCTGTGCATGTATGGGTTTTCTCCAGGTACACCTGTTTCTCCCCCCAGACCAAAACATCACTGTTAGGCTAATTGGTAACTCTAAATTGTCCCTAGGTGTGAGTGAGAGAGTGAATGGTTATTTGTCTTGTTTGTCTCTATAGCCGTGTTTCCATCCAATTTTAATTGGAGGGTCCAGCTGCAGTCAGACATCAGACAGGCAGTGGGAACAGCTGATCAACAGGTGAGGTAAATGTTCGCTTCGTCAGAACTTTTTCGACTCATGTGTTTCCATTTCTCCTTTTGCACATTAACTGTTTTTCGAAAAACCCCAAAACCACCTCAAGCGAGCGAATAAACTCTGTTGCGCATTAGAGGAAGTTTTTTCAAATCAGGCCGTTTCCATTCACCTTTTCTGATGCGAAACTTCAAAACGTGAATTAAAAAATGTTGATGGAAACGCGGTTTATGTGTCCTTATGATGGGCTTGCGACCTGTCCAGGGTGTACCTTGTCTCTCAAACAGTGACTGTTGAATATCTCTGGCACCAGTGACCCTTGTGACCCTGAAAGGAAGGACCGGGTTAAGATAAGGGATGGGTGTTTTCTGGCTCCCTCTTTCTGTCTCTGGTGTTCCTTTGAAGGGACAGACAGACGTCCCACTTGATTGTTATGTTTGTCCCCCTCTCTATTTTTATATTATACTATGATCCTATATCAGGGGTGGGCAGTTCTGGTCCTCAAGAACTGCTACCCTGCACGTTTTACTTGTTTCTTCTCCTGATTCAGTGATTAATTGATCTCTTCAAGTTCTGCAGAAGCTGATCAATCACCCATTCATTCAAATCAGGTGCATGGAGCAGAGAAGCAACTGAAGCATGCAGTATAATGGGCCTCAAGGACTAAATTTGCCCACTTGCCCAACATCCTTGCATGTGATTGGTCACAAGGCCAGCAAAAGGGGGAACAAATGGGGAGCCAGCTCTTACTTCATAGGACCTGGCTCTTCTGATTCACTCCAAAGAACACGACCCATCACTACCAGGCTGCCTGCACTCAATCACACAGCACCTGCCCTGCCTTCCTGGACAAACTCCCTTGAGAACAGAACCAGACTCCAACTGTGGCCTTCCAAGCCTCAAAGAAAAAAAAATCAAACATGTCAAATAATAAACAATCTTTGCTACAACCATCGGGGTTATCACATACTCACCTCTCTCTGATCCTCATCTCCTCAGATCAGATTTTTCAGTTGATTGGAAATAATAACTAAACTGCACCTGGATCTGAAGTGTTCCTATTTTTAGCTGTGATTGTTATCCAATCAAAGCCCAAGTGAGGCTAGAAAGCAGCCTTGTATTTCTGAATGAAAAGCTTTGCCACTTGAAAACATGATCAGGTTACCAGCATAGGTTGGACTACTCATTGAATTTAAACAAGATAAAGAAATCATTCTCTTTCCTGGGTGAAAGGTGTGCATGTGTGATCTGATCAGATTAGTAAGAACTGAGCTGGGAAAAAGATTAATATTCTGGCATCAGAATAGTTTTTGCTACGTAAGACGTAACCACATTGTGCTGGCTGACAGCTGTAACCTTAAGATACAGTCAGTTAAGCAAACAAAAGGATCAACGTTCAGTTTTTCCTACCGTGACGCCGGGTGTTATTTACACCTCTGTTCTTCTCTAACTCCACTCCTTCATTGTTTTAAAGTGTTGAGTATTCTTGCAAAGCTCGACCATCCTTTGCAAGGCATTTCAATTAAAAATCTCTTCAGTAATTATGAACTTACACTAAGTTGATTAGAAATATTCAGCAAATCTTTAATTTTCTTCCAATACCTTTGCAACAATACTGACAGGGATGTCTTCAGTTGCACTTGTCAGTAAATAATAATGTATCATTGCTGCTATTCCTTGAACTTGTAAGAGCATATTCAATAAATTTTGAAACAAAAATATCAACAGTGTAGATTCTGCAAAGTTCAATGACATGCTTTTTTTTAAATACACACAGCAAAGGTTCCGTCTATAAATTTGCATCACCAACAAGGATGTGAACCTGTTGACACAAGGTCTCATGTTTCCCCCTCTAGTTAACGAAGATTTATTTTAGACTATGTTCGGACTTTTGAATTAAAAAATAGATTTGTAAAAATAGACTATCTAATGCAAGAATAGGTGTGAGTTTGTACATACCTTATTGTTCCTTGACAATTTGTAGCAGCTATGCATGGTCTTTATCACATTCTGGAAACAAAGAAATGCTAGTTGTATTATTCTAACTTTAATTGGTTTCATTTCTGTTTGAACAAAACAAAACAAAAAGAAACAAAAATTTAAAATAAAAAAATAAATTGAGAACGTTTTGCACAGAGATTATCTAGATGAAAAAAAAAAAACGTTATCTTGTTTTGTGAAACTGGACATTTTGTGTTCCATCACTTCATTTGTGGTCATTTTGTGTCCTTGAGGATTTTCCACCGTAAGGTTTTGTGTTTCCTTGTATGGATTTTTACAAAATTTGCAGCATTTCTTTTTGTCTGAGGTTGTTTTCTACTGTATGTCTGTTTGGTAATGCTACATCTTTACATTGTGAACATTTTCCAGAGTGTCAAACAACTCATAACAGTTTAGCCAAAGAGTTTTATTTTATTTATTTATCCTGATCTCATAATTATCTCGCATGAAACATTCTAAACAGGCAGCATGCAGAACAGGAAACTAAAAACTTTAAAACGAGGACATCTGATAACTCTGCACAAATGTTATATGCAATAAACCTCACCATAATAGTTTTTTTTCTTTTTTTGGTTTGTTCATTTCTCAGTGTTGGTGTTGCTGAAAGTTTTAGCCCACATTTAAAGAGAACGTATTACCACAAACCATTTCCACACAGTCGGTACAAAGCTCTAAATGTCTCTGAACTTTTGTTCAGTTTCAGAACACCAGAATGTCAAATGATTACACTTAATTAAGAAATTAATATCTGAAATCATTTTACTGATGCTGTATGTGAATATGGGATATGGTTATAAAAGCTTTACAAAAAAAGTGATCTAGTGGTAACTGATACTGAATATACATGAAAGGAAATTTTCCTACAGACACACACCTACTCATGCAAATAGGGGTGTATTTTTGGACTCAAAAATAACAAAAAATAGAAATGCATTCCCCAGAATGTTTTAGAAAATGTCTGTTGTGGACGTGCCACTGAAGCGTTTGAAAAGGAAACTTATGTCTTAACATTTAACTTTCTATCTTTTTTAAACACACATTCAACCCTGGATTTATTTATTTTAGGTGTTCAAGCATTTCAAGTTAGGATTGTGTAATATTTTGCTTTGAAATTGATCTTCTCATTCTTAAAAAATTTACATATGCCTATCCTGCTGTGTAGAAACCTCCAACAGACACACATTTGTGTTAAAACCTCACTTTGCGTGATGACAAATAAGCTAAAAATAATGATATTTAGGAAAAATTTTGATTTTGTTTTACTATCCTAGTTACATCTCTTACATTTTTGATTGATTTCAGGTAGATTTGCCTTTAAAAGGTCTGTGCAGGTGCAGCACACTTGTGTGGACCTGGATGGTGTGTTTGAGGCGTTTGCACATTCCCAAAAATCACAGTGTATTTGTTCACACTGTCATAAGCAAAGGTCAAAGAAAGTGCTGACTGAGGCCTCCTGATAACTAGCCAGGGACTTTTTGTCTTAATAAAAATAAATAAATAAATAATAATAATAGTTGATCTAACCCCCTCTCAGATAATGAAATCACAATATGTACTTCCTGGATCTTCCACAAGATTTTAAAATTAGCTTTCATTTTCTTGACCTGCACTAGATCTAGTGATGCAAAACCTATTGAGATGATCTGACTAATATCCTGATATATCTCTGTTTATGTTGTATTGTTCTAATCTGTTCACACAAAGCCACAAAAACATCAAAAGCTAGCCCAGAGTGCAGAAGAGAGGAGTTACTCATTAATTTATCTCTGGGAATATTGCTGGAAATAAAATGTTAAAAGCAGGAGTGAACTGTGACTTACAGGTTCTCTGACCCTTTTTAAGTCAACGTTACTGAAAATGCCAAACTTAAAAACTTTTTTATACCGTATCTTGCTGCAAAAGTGACTCATTCGGGATAAATAAATCTACTTTGACTACATTTACTTAAATGTACTGTATAACAACAACAACAACAACAACAACTTAGAATATTTCTATAATGTAAGCACTGTTATGGTGGTCCTCAAAGAGCCAGTTGGATTTTACCTCATTGTTTCATGTTTAATTTTGACCAAACACAAAGTATCCTCATTCCTCGTCTCATTGCTATGGCTGAGCACTGCTAACAAACAATATGGGCTCTATGTGGTATTTTGTGCGTAACACGTCCTCTTATATAAAAAAGTACTACATGTTCAACTGACTAAATGGGAAATAAATAATACAGAAATACTATTAAAAGTAAGAGAATTTTACTCACTTTTGAGTTGTAGTGACTAGCTGCCATCTTGAATTCTGATCTTTTCTTCTTTCTGATGGAGGATTACCATGCATATTCAACATGTATAATGGGAGATGTAGCTTCTGGTCAATGTTGGCTTTAAAAGCAGCTTATATGAGACAATAATACAGGGTTAGACAACAAAATCGCTCAGAGGCCCACAGTTACTTAAAACCAACAGCTCAGGGGTAAGAAGTGTTTTCATATTAAAGTAAGTAAAAACACATTTTTTATATTTTATATTTTCTTTGTTGGGGAGTTTGATACATGTGTCTTAAGGGCGTCTCACAAAAGAAATTGACACAAGCACATCCCTCAATAATGTTAGCTTAAACTGAACCACAAGAAGTGTAGAACTCAGCCTTATTGATGTGAAGAGTTACATCCAAAATGTGTCAGAATTTGCCCGTCCTACAATCTGACTGTCTGGTCTGATAAATCTTCAATCATCAGTACATCACACCATTTAACCTTAAAATCAGCTCAACATTACACATAGTGACCATTAACGCCCAGTGAACCCTGGAGGATTAAAATAAAATAACAGTGCATGTTCAACTTCAACATCCTATGTTGCCTTAGTTCTTATAATCTACAGTGAGACAGGAATGAGGCTTCTCGGGTCCATTTTGAAAATTTATTTTGGGACAGGAGATTTAGTTTTTAATTTGACTAATATTTTATCTCATGATGCAACAAGTCCACATTGAAGTAATATATTTTTATAGAAGTACAAAAGTCAGAACAATGCTCACTATGGGACGAATAGCTCTTTAAGAAGATCTGGATCTTGGCGACCCGTTAGATTCATAGAGCCTTTCGATTTTGAACGAGTTACATCATCACGTGCGGTCATATGATGTGGGTGGAACCATGTGGAACCCCACTCTCTTTCCCCCTAAACTGCTACCACCCGTTCCACCCACTCCGCCCACTCCACCCACTCCACCCACTCCACCCAGCGACCTGTTTTCTATTGAAAAAGTGATGGTGGAGCGATTGTCTCTGTGGTTATGGAGGAAACAAAAATATATTACAAGTTTTTTTTTTTAAATACCAAACTAATGCCTCTTTATTGTCCTCAGCTGCATTCCTATCGTTGGTTGCAAGTTGTTCAAATAATTTGGATCATTCGCGAATGTCACATCTCAACTGCTTACAACTAGAATTTTAAGATTCTCAATTATGATAAGGTCCGAAGGACTTACAGCAAACTCAATTAGAGTTTTGTGATGATGTCATACATAAAGTGGTTGAGATACTAGACAACAGCGTGCTCACAAATTACAAAGTGCACTGTGCTTTTCAGTGGAGTATAATTTAAATTTTACTACTTGGCAGGTTGTGACTACAGCATTTATGCAATTGGTTTGCTTCTGCTCTTTTGAGACCCCCTTGATGTTTATTGTGACAGTTACAGCAACATGTGTCTGCACAGACAATCACAAAACACAGGACATGCTTCAAAGTCACACTTACAGAAAACGTGTGTGCTGAAAACTTCTGAAAGTGACAGAAACCCGTCTTTGAAAACTGTAGCTTTTATCATGACAGCTACAGTTTTCATTTAAATCGCCTTAAACTGACAAATCTGTTGTGGAAAGAAAGTGTTGTGCAGTTAAGACATTAATTACAATTGCCTAAACTTTACAAGCATATGAGCTGAAGTGTGAAGTCAGCTCTCATAAGAATGAAAGTTCTGAGCTCAGACTAGTTTGAAATTTATTTTTACAGACAGTTTCCTTCTACGTATGCCAGCACTCAGGTGCACCTTGCCCTATTTCCTAGTTAAAATGAACAGCAACACATGGTTTGCTTCACCCCGCCCATTTGGAAAATCCAAAGACACCTTACTTAAAGAGGCGTTTGTGACTGTCTTGCACATTGTCAGCTTCACACAGAGAAGACAGCTGAGTGAGAATGGCAAGCAGCAAAGTTTGTCTGGTGGCAGCTCTGAGCTGCTTCATCATTTTTACCGTCTTCATCAGCAGCACAGAGTCAGGTGAGTTTATCACATTTCTAACAAGTCTGTTGAAGCTTTTTGTAGATTTATGTTGACTGTCTGCAAGTTGACCAATTGTATGCATTTTATTAAAGCAACATTAGGTGATAAAAAACTTAGTCCTAAAGTTGATTGTTTAATTCTTTTTTCTTCTTCTTTCTTTCTGTCTTCACAGCCAGCTGCTGTGTGAGTTACTCAAAACAACGACCATTCTTGAAAAGGATTTTGGGCTACAACATTCAGCCCATCACTGGATCCTGTGACATCAGTGCGATTGTGTGAGTTTACAGTTCTTGTTGAGGCAATTTCAAAATCTTAAATCTGTGAAGATATATATTTTTTAAACACTAGTATATTTTTTTCAAGGTTTTTAAAATACATATTAAGAAAAACTAAAACATAGTTACATTTAAAAGCACAAGGTGACATAATTAGAAAATGATGTCCCTAAAATTAAGTTGACTTAACATGACTGCTAATGGTTTAATACCTGAGCTGACTTGCAGTAATGAGACCTCATGCACAGAAATACAAGTGGAATAAAAATGCTCACCAGAAATCACTGTGTTCTTTTCCTACAGCTTTTTCTATAAGGACACACACCAAAGAAACAGGTTTTTGTGTACAAAACCTTCAACACCATGGACCATGATGGCAATGAAGCATATTGAGTGAGTATTTTAAACATTAACTTCTCATGTGTCTTTTCGACGTCATCACACTCAGATGCTCATCAAACCCTCTGTTGTTTGCAGTGAAAGGAAGACTGGATTCTTCAGGAGAAACCTTTCAACCCTGCTTGCATAAGCCTGGTGAAGACCTCACTGCAAATTTTAGTCTGTCAGAGAAGATTAGAGATGATATACATAAAACTTTTCAATCGGCTCTGGTTGTTTGGATGGATCATATGTTTATCTGACTTTTTCTTGTATCTATTCTGTTTTATAAACAGTACAGTGTGGTATTCTTAATACGCAAAAACATGTAATTAATACTTGTGCTTTTTCAGCAAAAAAAGATTATTGTGACTCAGACCTTTTGATAATTGCTTTGCATCTACCAGTGTAATCAATTTTTGCTGTTGTTGCTCAAATGTACATTTTGAGCTATTTTGTCAAAAAAATATATATAAATGTGATTCTTTTTCACTTTGAAGTCAACAATGTTGTATTTCTTTAATTGTCCAAATAAATGTGTATATATATATATATATATATATATGTGTGTGTGTGTGTGTGTGTCTAATATTGTATTTATTTTATACAGCACATTGTAATGACAGGAAAAAGTAATGACAGCAGTTGTAATGCACAAATGCAAGATAATAACATCAATGTGTTTGATTTACACAGCAAAAAAAACAAAAACAAAGACAAAACAAAACAAAACAACAACAACAACAATCAATTAATAAAATAGTAAAATCCACAAAACCTGTTTTTCAAATATGCATTTTAAGATGTGGTATTTTGCAAAATTGACTGTTTGGAGCTTTATATAATGTTACAATGTCTTTCCCTCTTGAAAACAAAAAAACATACCAGAGTGTTGCATTGACTCATTCATACATGTTTGAGAAATCCTTGAATCACATGTGGAGCTGGCTAAAAGCTTGCTGGTACACTTGCTTAAAACTCCTCCCTGGAGCTCCGTCTGCAGTGGAGCTCCAGCCCCACAGAGCACCCCTTCCCTGCTGTGAAGACATGCGGATGTGGGACATGGTAGGAGGTTCTTAAAAAGCCAGAGGCCAACTTCAAGGCATTAGATGATACCAAATAAATTTTTTACAAGGTATAAACTACAAAAACAGAAGTGCTGGATTTACTTAACCAAGTTACTGTATATCAAGTGATTCCACTCAACTGATCCGAGTAAATGTAAAGCATCTTCCACATTTACTTTTAATGAAAATATGAAAGTTTCTTTACATTTACTCAACTCAGTTGAGCGGAACTACTTCAAATAACTTGGATAAATAAATCCAACACCTGTTTTTTTTTTTTTTTTGGATTTGTAATTTTACCAAGTATTTTATCTTTTAATCATAACTTTTACTTTCATTTCATACTTTTTTTTTTTACTTAAAAATATAACACACATTACAATTTTAAATAATATGACTAAACTCATCATTAAAAGAGTTGTTTGCGCACTCTAAAAAAATAAGTGTTGAAATTAACCAAGTTCTGTCAACTGGTTCCACTAAACCTAGTTGAGTAAATTACTCAAAATATTCAATATGCTTTACTGGAACCATTTTTTAAAGTAAATTCAACACTTCATTTCTTAGAACACGTGTAAAAGCACTTTGACTTTTACTTCTTTCATTATTGTGAGTAATTTTATGACTTTTACTTAAGTACTTTACTTATTCTTATTCTTTCTTGTTCTTTTACATAGGTTTTTCTTTCATATACTTTATAAACCTCTGTACATATACAGCATTTTCGTAACAACTGAAGGTAACATAGTTACTTAATTGTGGTGTAAAATAAAACTACTGTATGTGCCTGAAAAATACATACCTACTCTTAAGTAGTTTTGAAACTTCCCAAAGCATGTAAGTCATAGCAGTGAGCTACACTGATATTTTCTGTTTTCCTTCTGTCTGTAACACATTGAGGTTGACATTGTCCATATTCAGATCATCCCCAGTCTGCAAAGCCTGTCCTAGTTTCTCCCAGAACACCTCTGGGTGCCCTGCAGCTCGCGGCCAGCTCAGGTAGGTTTGCTTCTTCAGCAGCTTCCTCATGCGGTAGTAAGGAGACAGCAGATAGGTGGGAATGTCCTCCAGAAACACCAGGATCAGCACATCCTTCTGCTGGTCAAAGAGACGGAAACTGTGTAGGTGAGAAAATTTTTAAATTACTTCAGTATGAGAACAAAAAAGAACTTCAAGATCTTAAAAAACAATGTTTAAAATAAACCACAACAAAT
The DNA here is from genome assembly GCA_031762555.1 of Cynodonichthys magdalenae. Classification (NCBI taxonomy): domain Eukaryota; kingdom Metazoa; phylum Chordata; class Actinopteri; order Cyprinodontiformes; family Rivulidae; genus Cynodonichthys; species Cynodonichthys magdalenae. Next base: position 6,855,873 of record JARVJO010000165.1, on the reverse strand, counting down.
ACAGTAAAAGGACAAGAGACAACAGATAAAGTTGATGCCAAATGGATCGACTTGGTTCTTGTCTGAGTACAGCACTTTCTCCAACACCTTCTCTGAATCATGTAGCTGTTTTATGATAAACTTAAGACAGGTCTATAAATATGTCTTCTTAAGCAGAGGGTCCTTGTGGTGTTCCAGTATTTCTTTGCATTACCAATGGGGTTCTTGGTGATTCTGTTCCCTAGTTCTACCCCAGGTTCATGCTGGTGGTCTTACGGACCATTCTAGCTTGGTAGAATTCTACCACCTTTTCTCTGATGTCTTTTTTTTCATCTTGTTAATGGTGGTGAAGTTAACATTGTGGAAATTGAATCTGTGCTTTATACAAAATAGGTTAAAATCTGGGATGTATGCATATGGTTGATTGATTATTGGAATGACTGAATAATTGTTTGCAATCTGTTTGTCAGTTGGTAACTTAACCAATCTGTGACAGACTGTAAGGTTTGAAGGAATTAAGTACTAATCAGCTCAAGATCCAAAATTTCTGACCTTTCTTTTGTTACTTTAGTTACCTGGCTGTCTGGACTTCACTAGAGCACCACTCACTCTCCAGGTATCTGTGGCTGATAACACAGATGGTCTTCCTGCTTCCATAAATGGCATCTGTGATGTTGTCTATGATGGGCTTTCCTGGAGCAGAAGAATAAAGAAAGGAGACTGTAATGCATCACAAATGCCTCTGTGCAAATCAGTTGAAATACTGCAGTGACACCTTATGGAAAAGATATGAATGTACAACATTTACTGTTGTGATAATGCAATAAATGCACTCAGTTTAAATTGCACATTTATTCTGTAAATAAAATAATGTCTGGAAATAAAAATGGGAAAAGCACCTGCTTTTAGATTTCTGCTTTGATACAAACGTTCACTATTTTTATGAATACATGAAAAATATTATGATGACAAAACAAATTCTGTTTCACATTCAAAAAAATGAAGATGACAAGAAATTAAGAGAATTTGCATTTTCTGCAAAAATGCAGCATGAATGCTTGATGCTGAACAGTTTTTGCAGGAAAAAATGAAAAGATGCACCTTGCTGTAAAACAGGTAAAACAATAGTGGCAGAAAAGTAGCTAAAAGCAGCTGAAAAAGCTGAATAGCCCAAAGAATAATTAAAAAAGCTGAATTAAGCAGTAAGAAGCTGAAATTATCACAAAAGTTGATAAAAAATCTCAAATTAGCTGAAAATAAGTCGAAAGTAGCTTAAATTGCAAAAACACACCTTAAAGAATTACACAAGAATTAACATAAAGAAGTTAAAAAAAAGCACAAAAAAGTTAAAATTAGCCAAATTATCTTAGCTTTGATTAGAATTAGAATTTGCTATATTAGCTAAATTGAAGCTGAAGGGAGCTAAACTATCACAAAGAAGGTAAAAAAAAGGCAGAATCAGAAAAAAGGTGTAAAGTGCAGAAAAGGTTTAACAATTTTGAAGGATTATAAGCATGCTGAAGATAGTTCCATTACTTTGCAATAATAACAAAAATGTTGAAAAAGACTAAAAAACTACATATAATGCTGGAATAGCAAAAGTCATAGCCAGGCTAGTATTTTTAAAAGAATGCATATCAACTGTTGCTTTTGTAGAAAAATTGCGATAATCCAAAATGGTATGTCTGAATAATTGCAGGAATCCACTGGATTTACTCTCAAAAGCTTTATTCTTGTTTCTGACTCCAATCAGTTTATCAGTACACACACAGGCCCCAGGCCTCAGTGACCTTCAGCCTAAACAAAACATCCAAGTCTGTCCAGACTGGATCTGCACAGAGACTCTACAAGAACTCTCAAACACTACTCAAAAATATAAATTATATTCTCATCAGTCTCTTCCTGGTTACAACCCCTGAAGGTGGTACCTTTTACGTCAGACATAGAACGTAGCTCACTTTTGTTTATAGACAAAAAGAGCACATTGATATCACAGAGAACAACTCTCTGTTTTAAACTTACTGCTGCAATGAACAGAAAGTGTAAAATGTTAAACTGCATCAAACATTCAGTTGATCAATTACAAAATTTCTTCACTTTCATGCAAGAAATTTGATTAAGATTGTTATATTACCACACATGATAGACTCAAATATGTTTTGATCAAATCTTAATAAAGAAATTTGTAGATGATCTCATGTGATATTGCACAGTGCTGTTGGATCTTTTAGCACTTGAATATACTGTATGCTGTGTATTACTTTAAACTATTACCAGATCAAATTTTAGCTGAATACCTAGATAAAACTGACATTGTTACAGATGGTTCAATAAAGGCTAAAATGGTTTTGTTTTCAAAAGTTGAAAAGCCTCAATAATCATCTGAAACTGGCCTGACTATAGAAATCAAAAACAGTCAGAAGATAGACAAAACTACAATTACAATTTTAGGTCATTATGGACCTTATTGTTGACATAACTTTGTTGTGCTTTATACAAAAGCAAGTTTTCTATGAAAAGCTGAAGATAAAATGACCAAATTATGTTGTGAATATTTAATGAGAATCTGATGCAAGAACAACCATACCTGGTTCAAAGTCTCGATGGTGCAGACACAACCTCCAGCCCTGCTCTCCTTCCAGTTTTGGTAGGAGCTCTCCA
>JARVJO010000165.1:6742705-6752927 GCA_031762555.1 Cynodonichthys magdalenae | reverse complement strand
CCGCCCCCCCCCCCCCCCCCCCCCCCCCCCCCGCCCCCCCCACGGGCTGGCTGCTGTGTAGTAGTTTTTTTTCTTACACAGTCTAGAGTCCAATCAATCCAAAAGAAATAAAACATTAGAACTTCCACCCTACAGGCAGAGAATGCACCTGCTGCCCTGTTACACGTTATCTGTTTATCTCACTAAACAGGCACTTTGATCTGTATTACATAACAGCTGTTCACCAGCAATATATTCTAGTATTGTCAGTACAGAGATGCTATCATCAAACTATTGCACTTGACCAGAGGAGACATGTCTGCAATGTAATTTAACCCTTTCATCATCTGCACACATGTTGCATTCTCGTACATCACTGCTAACCCAGTTTTGAAACTGTTTTTCATCCAGTTTCTGCTGAAACCTACTCCCTTACAGCTGCAATAAAGTGTTGCTACAAAAAAAATAAAGATAGATAAGAAAACCAGTCAACATAGATCTACTGTTGCTGATAAACATAAAGCACCTCTGTTATACAATGAACTTTAAACCCAGGAGGACAGGGAATCCCATCAACAGCAAGGTGAGCATATTTGTTTGCTGACACAAGGGATTGTTTTATAGTGCAGTTTATTTACAAAAATATAGAAACTGATGTAAAAATCCCTAAAATAGGCATTTAAATTCAGAGATAAAACACAAAATTTCAACATAAATAGCAGCTATTGTTTGATAGGGCTGTACTTCCTTCTCTTCTGGGTCTGGATCAGATGCACCTGCAGGGCAAGAGACAAGAAAAGAGGGTGGAGGTGTCCGAGGACGGGAGGTGAGGGGAGGGGGCTGCAGCCTGAACAGGACAAAGGGAGTGAAGGGCAGAACAATGGTGAGGCCTTGCTGTGGAACTGAAGCGAGACAGCAAGTCTGCCGGCCAGCCGACCGCTCATCCCTATAAGGAACCTCCAGCGCCACACAGGAAAGGCCTTTATTCAGAGCAGAGCCGTGCGTGTATTGAAAGCTCACACACACATACACACATAGTTACACAACACACTGACAGACGCCAACAATAGAGGTCCCTCATCCTGACCAAACCCTGGACTTGATTCTGCTGAAACTCTTTTCACATATGCTCAGAAAGGAGACAGACTTTGTCAGGTGGACATTTAGCAAATTAAAAGTTTAAAATGGTCAGAATGTTTTGGTAAAGTAGTTTGTTCTCTGCTTACTCAGCACTCATTTTACCAACATATAGATTGTCAGTTGAAGCTGTTTTCTCATGTGTTTTAAGTAACATTTGCAACAAGAAGTCCCACAGCCAGTATGACACACAGTTGGTAATCATCATAACAAACACTATCAGTTGTGTTTTAACACAATCTTCCGTCATATACAAATATTTTGTAAACTGATGAAGGTCAAAAAGCAAAGTCACTTTTTTTTTCTTTTTTTTTTTTACAAGGTTATCATCCAGGTGCCAGAATTGTGTCTGGGTGTACGTTTGTCTGTATTATTATTATTAAAATACACAGCCTGGCCAAAAAAAATCACCACTAAAAATATATTTTGTTGGACTGTCTTTAGCTTTGGTTATGAATTCTCTGTGGCATTATTTCAATAAGCTTCTGCAACGTCACAGGATTTATTTCCATCCAGTGTTGCATTCAGTTCTCACTAAGATCTTTCATTGATGATGGAGTCTGACCTTCTCCAGCACATCTCAAAGATTCTCAGTGGACTCTGTGGAGCCAGTCCATGTGTAAAAATGATGTCTCGCTCCCTGAACCACTCCCTCACAATTCCAGCCCCATGAATCCTGACATTGTCATCTTGGAATATGCTGCTGCACCACAGACAGGTGTCTCACGAAGACTGAATGAAAGTCGATACTGAAGCAACACATTTAAATTTTCTCCAACTGCAGCCACAGCTGTGCCACATAACTATATTTAACCAGTGGTTATAATAAACTGACAACTAAATAAAACATTTAAATAAATATATTTTACTCACCGAAGCTTTTTATTATCTGTTCACAAACTCCATCCTCTTGTTCCTCAAGAAGAATCCGACTCCTCCATCACTCAGATCCTCATGGCGTTTCCGTTTCAACAAGTCCTTTTCTATCACCACCATGAAGCTAACCCTGAAAGTTGAATCTGTTCTGTCGTGGTTTTGTCATAAGTTTTAATTTTCTGTAACGCTGAGAATGTCCGCTCAGCATCTAACTTGTAAGACACTACAGAAATCCAGTTTCCAGGTTCTGAATTGTGCACTCTAATTATCCAATCAAACCATGTGAAAATGTTGATGTTGGCTGTGTCCAAATTCAGAGACTGGGTCCTCCAAAGGCCAAATTTGTCAGCTTCTTACGTCACAGCGCCGTGCAGGAGGCTGGCCAAATTCAAAGACTCCGCCGATGCAGTCAATAAGTGTGTCCTGCTTTTGCCCTGATTTGAAGAACTGAGCCAATGGATCCTTCTTATCTTCTTATCCTTCATTTATTTAATTTCCCTCTGGGATCAATAAAGTATATTTGAAGTGAATTGAATATCCCATAATGCATTGCGGGCCGTCCAGAGATTTTCTTTTTTGCAGGCGTACTGTTTAAATAAAAACCTAGCAATATAAAAATTAAAAGTTTGAAGTGGTTTGTTGTTAATGCTCATGTCATTTGTATAGACATATTTTAAATATTATTCTTGTCAGAAATCAAACGAGCGAAATAACCATGCACCTATGGTGGGTCCCTTAGTTCTTCAAATATTATGTTGTTTGTTTTATGATTTTATAATGCTAATATATTGTTTTGCAAATTTTATTTATTTTTGCTTCTGTTTAGTGTTGTCACAGTTGCTAGCCAACAGGTCATATGCCAGGGTAAGGACGGGAATCAAGCAGAAGGGTAGATCGACCGTCCACATTCACAGCCACTTTTTTTCTGGTCTTCATGGTCGACCAAAGACTCGGCCCACCTAGACCGGGTAGGCTGGGTCCTTTGAAAGACTCAGCCCCTGAATTTGGACACAGCCGTTGTCCGAGGCCAGCTAGCAGGTTTTGGTGTCTTCACCTCAGCACCTGATTGGTCAAATCAACAGTATCTCTGCCGTTTGTTTCACCCTCCACGATTTCTGGATCGTAGCAACAGATGATGCTCGAAATACGATTGCAAAAAAGTTCTAAATAAATAGAATTTTAAATATTAAAATATATAAATATAATAAATAAATATATATCCTGGACACCATAGGGTGGTGCTTCAAGCATGTCCAACTCGGAGGAGACCCCAAGGAAGAGATTATGTCTCACCACTTCTGGCAATGCCTTGGAATCTTCCCAGAAGAGCTGGAAGAGGTGGCTGGGAAAGAGAGGTTTGGACCTCCTAGCTACATCTGCGGCCCCCACAACTCAACTCTGGAACAAGTGGTAGAAAATGAATAGATGGAAGTTAGTAATATTTTAACATTGTAATTTTCTTCAGAATGTCTTTTAATAGTATAGTCTAAAAGAGCTACAGATTTGACATTTTTTAAATTAGTTTAAAAAAAAAATCACTGCTGAAAGGCAGTTGTCAGAGTATCATGAATCACAGGCTGAATTTAAATTAAACTTACCAAAATATTCTTTGGATGATTTGATTAACTTTGGAGTCAACTAGTCAGTTTCAAAGACAAAAAGTTCAAAATCTGTTTTTTTAGACGTGCTAAACTTTGATATGATGAGACTGATGCACAACACAAACTGTGTGTTAACAAACTGCACAAGATCTTTGGTTAAAAGTTTGCCATTATTTGGAGTCAACACTGTAAGCATGAAGCACTGGACAGCTTTTTATTAAACTGCTTTAATAAATAGATTTTTTTATAAAATAATTTCCAAAGTCTTTCTTTTCAAGGTTTGACAAAAAGGACAGCTTTGTAAGATGATCTTAGTCTAAAATTCTGACATTGTGAGGTTTGTGTTGGCAGAATGACCCAGGGCGCCGGCAAAATCCAAAAAGAAGGTTTAGTTAACAAAAAAAAAGCGGCTGTCGAGGCAGCAAAAACTTACAGAGATCACAAGAAGCACGAAGAACACACCACACTGGCTGGGGAAGACGGTACAATGATCGGACAAAGACTGAACACAGAATATAAAGGTAAACTAATGAGGACTAATGGGAAACACCTGGAGAAGACACAAGAGGAAACAGGTGAGCGAGGGCGGGGCTGGAGGCAGGGTAGAGAAATACAGGAGAACAGAGAAACACTAGAAAGTTAGAGAAAAAGACACGGATCATGACAGACATGAAAGGTGATGTGCACTGTTTCAGGCTAAGCCTTTGTTTACATTTTTAAATGTTGGCTCTTCTTCCTTCCAAGTTTAGGAATGTTGGTGTTCTATCTTGACTCCAAACTTCTACCAGGACATTAAACAGACTCCAAACATTTGACAGCTCATTAATGAATGTGCAAGATGTGGTTTGGTAACAACTGATTTGGATTTGTTTCTATGTGGGTGAAAGGTCAGGGTCTCTTCAGGACATATTGAGAAATCTGTAGTTTGAATCTATTGAGCAACTTTAAAACTGATTCAACCTTAATACAATCAAACACAAGAGAGGAGCAAAGAAAACATGACAGGTTTCCAGCAAAAAAAACTGGATCTGTCACACACACATGTACCACACAGACAATTCTTGCCATACATGGACGTTTTTTGTTGACCACACTATCTCTGTCCACTCTATAGTTGCTGGATCGACAAACTGTCATGGAAACAGGAAAGATGGCTGTTCCAGTCCTTGGTGTGAACCTCAGTCAACATGTTGATTTTAGTGTTTGGTTTGGAACAAGGATGAAGTGTTATTGTGTGTACTCTGTAACTTCTGCTAGTGCCAGTCACAAAGCAGGGGTCAGCTTTTACGCAGTCTGCTGTCGCAATGTTTATGGCAGTGTTAATGTGACTCCACAGCATGTTATGTACCACGGTGACAGCAGGCATGTAATAGTTGATCCAAATCCAACAGAGCCGGATCGCAACCGAGGAAAAGACCTTTGAGCCATGACAACCCTAGATTGCAAATTTGCCAAATTCCAGGAATCATTTTGCAGCGAGGTATGTGTTTTGGTTTAAGTTAGTCTGGAATGTCTGGATGCTACCATTAAAACACATGAGGCTCCTGTGGAAAAAGCAATAACTCAGACAGGCTGGCGCTTTCAACTTTCAAATTTCATTGTCCTTCATTTCCTGCATTCTTCTTTTTACACATTTGACCCTCTTCCTGGATATATCTTGCATCGCTGTAACCTTCAGACTTTAGCTCCACCCTGAACACAGAATGTTTAGCAACAGAAGAGGTCAAAGCTTTGAACTCAGCTTCTTTAATCAGAATTAAGAGACTGAAACATGAAATATAAAGGCCTCAATATCTGTAAATTTTAGCAAGTAAAATCCATGAGTAGCTACAGTAAGTTTGATTATTTGTTGCAGCAATGTTGAAGTGAGTTGACCTAGTGAGTTAAACTGCTGTAGATGTACATTCAGTGATTTCTTTCTGAGAGTTTCATTAAAATTTATTTGGCAGCACAACGGCTCACAGCAAGAAGGTTCTGGATTAGATCCCCGGTTCGGACCTGGGGTCTTTCTGTGCAGAGTTTGCATGTTCTCCTCGTGCTTGCGTGGGTTTTCTCTGGTACTCCAGTTCCCCCACACCCCCAAAAACCTGTACAATAGGTTGCCTTCAGGCCCAGGCCGCCCTTGAAAAAGAGATCAGCGATCTCAAAGGTATTTTCCTGGATAAACAACAGTAAAATAAAAAATATCCAGTGCTTCAGGGTATTGTACTGTCCCCCCCGAGCGTTATCTACAAGTCTGTGTGGTGATAAATTTGTTAAACAAATTCTGATCCTACGAGCATGTTTCCAAAGAAATTCTCGCAGCCTGTTGTGGATATCTGCTGAATTGTTAACTGTTAAATAAAAATGGGTCTCCAGTGTGTGTGGTCAATGGAAAGACTAATATATTTTTAGCATCTTTCCAATTCTGGTCCCTTTTTGACTCCTCTGTTAGATTAATGATAATAACAAGTTAAATATAGAATCAGAAGAAGCCTTTTGTTAATGTGAAAGCAGCCAAGTGTCACATCCCAAACCATTTTATCAAACAACAAGCCAACTTAGATCAAAGGCTTTTTTTGAAGGCCCTGTAAATGAAACACTGACTAAACTGAAACCATATTGACAACTACTGTAATTTTCACTTCCTCCTCACAGACTTTGGTGCAAACTAGTCTGTACTGGAACTGAGTTGACTACCACTCCCTTTTGGTAATTTAACGTACTACATTTCATTTTCACTTCCTTGTATTTTTTCTGGGCAAGCCAAGCCAGGAGGAACTTTACAAACACTTTGCTTAATCAGGACTAGTAACAATCTTTTCAATTGATCACAAACTATCTTTAATCCACAAGATTTGTTGTTGATATCGCACTTGTTTATTGTGTGCAACTTTGAGTGAAACTGTGCTGAAGTAACCATTTACATATGAAAATGTTTAGTTCATTTGGAAGATGGGTGCTATGACTTCTGCTTTGTGTAACTTTTAATCTTAAAAACTATTCAACATTGATTAACCTTTTATTTCTTCAGAAGCATTGTTCTCTGAAATCTGCTTCAGCACATTTGCTTCGTGTTTTATTGTCTTTTAATGCTACTTTTAATTTTAGATGCAGTTTTGTTACTTTTTGCTGTTAGCATGGTTACAATAAAGACTGGACCCAGGAATGTGGACCAACAAGAAGCTCAAAAACTGAAGGATTAATAAATAACAAAACCAGCAGACAAGCAGGAAAACCATCATAAAAAAGAAAAAAAAACACTTAAACAGGTTGTGAAAAAGCAAGGATTTTGCTGCTTTTAGCTTTTGCTTGGGGTGACTGTGGTTAGGAGAGCTGTCCAGTAACCAGTTGGTTGCTAGTTCAATCCCAGTTCCAGCCATATCAGTCATTGTATCCTTGAGCAAAACTCTTCCACCGTCTTGCCTGATGATGGTCAGATGGTCCGGTGCCTCTGTCAGTGTGTCCCAGGGCAGCTGTGGCTACAATGTAGCTTACCACCATCTGAATAAATAATGTAAAGCATCTTTGAGTGTCCTAAAAGGCGCTACATAATATGAGAGCTACATTATTATTATTATGCAGTTTTGCTACTTTTTGCTTTTTACTTGTGCTTTACTACTTTTATTGAGCATTTAGCTAAACTTTCACTGCTTCTAGCTACTATTTAGCTACTTTAACTTCTAAATATTATTTTGCTTCTCATAGGTTCTTGTTCATCTTTTGCTGTTTTTAGCTTTTAGTTAGCTTTTTGCTACCTTTAGCTTGTATTTGTAATTTTTTTTTAGCTTTTAGCTACTGTTTACCATTTTGTTTTTTAGCTAGCCTTTTACTACTTTGTGATAGCAGTCAGCATGGTTCCTCTTTTAGCTTTTTCAATTCACTTTTTACTACTTTTAGCTTAGCTAGCATTCTGCATCTTTTAGCTTTAGAAACCTTAGCTCAGGGGTTCTCAAACGTTTTGGGTCTGGGGACCCCTTACAAGGGCAAAAAAATTCCAGGGACCCCCTCATAAACCCCATGCTGTCATTTCAACCCCTAAATGCCATGGGAATATATTTTTTTATTTAGTTTATTATGTTTGCTTTATTAGCTCATTATTCCCGATTCATTTTTAAAAATAAAAAACAAATTAACAATTTAGAGAAAAATTTTGAGGACCCCCAAGATACCTCTCGCGGACCCCTGGGGGTCCTGGGACCCCAGTTTGAGAACCTCTGCCTTAGCTGAGCAATTTTACTGATTTCAGCTTCTTCAGCAAGTTTTAGCAGTAACTCAGTGCTCAGCATCCACACTGCATTTTTGCCGAAATTGTATTTGTTTCTGTTGTATCAAAACACAGGTAATTTGTCTCCCTTCGTCTGTGTCTTGGTTTTCTCTCAAATCTTCCAGAGTAGGCCCACAAAAGCCAAGCCCTCATTTAACTTCCACTGCTCCTGAGCTTTGCTTTTTTTTCTTCCAAGCCCGAAGTGAAGGATCTTTGACCTATATCGTCTACATAAAAACATTACACACATAAAGAATTGGGCGTGTGACCAGCGGACACTTCTGTCTGATGCTTCATTTATACTCCACTTTTTTTGGACTGATTAGTGCTGCCAGGAAGTGACAGAGTCAGGTGTATGGCTACCAAAGTAATACTAATCAGCTACGAACATCAGCTTTAAGGTTTCTTGTCTGTAGTTTCTGTAATTTTGCCCCATTTTATTTATTAGTGCTTAATCAGACTCCATTATTAAAGTTAAAATGAATGCCTCGTTTAATGTTCCTATAATTTTCATGCACGTCTGAGGTGGACCTGCTGAGACCTTTATCCTGTACCTTCGTCTCTCTCTCCGTGATTACAGTCCTCCAGGCTCAAAAGCTGTGCCGCTGCAGCCGCTAACATCAACAGTCAGGGTTTCTTAGTCTGATAAAAGGCAGGAAGAGGGTGGGAAAGAACAAGCTTGTGTCCAGTTCTGCTAACTGCTGCCAACAAAGCAGAAACTTCCAGGACATCTTCCTTAAATATTTATCTTTCTTTCCTCAAACAATTGCAAAGCAAAAGGGAAGAGGGGGCTAATAAAAAATGTACTTGACATGAGATATACTAGCAAAAACAAAATGGACAACTACAGGATACAGTAGCAAAAGTAGATAGAGCTAATTAATTATAATAATAAGTATGCACTTAGCTGAAAAAGTGGCTTTGCAAAAACTACAAACATTTTTTAAGACTTGCAGAGTGCAGAGTTATGAAGGAACAGATTTCATTTTTATATCTGCACATAAAACGTGAACCTAGCAGCTAATTAGCTTAGCATATAAACTAGAAACAAAGAGAAACGAGGTGCTCTGACTTGATAAAACAGTGATTTGGTGGTTAGAGCTGTGGGCTCTCAATGAGAAGTTTGCAGGATCACTTCCTGGCCTGATTTTGCATGTTTTATGTCTTATAACATTTTATTCCGTTTAGGCTTAAAATTTGCTTTTAATCAGTGAAAACCCTTGCTTAAAAAGTAATAGCAAATCAAATAAAAGCACATTTTCCGACATAAGAATGTAGTTTATTTCAGTTTATTTTTAATTTTTTGTTTTTCTGGTGGTGGCTGTTTCAATGGTTAGAGCAGTCATCTTCTAACAAGAGAGTCAGAGGTTTGATTCCTGACAGTGGTGTCCCTGGGCAAGGCAGTAAACCCCACATTACCTCTGATTTGGCCATCAGTCTGAGTGTGATGTAAAGTAGTGATGTGTCAGCAGTAGTGAATCAGAAGAGCCAACTCCCATCAAGTGAGAGCCAGCTCTTTAATTTTGTTTTCCTTTCGCCGGCCTTGGGACCAATCACATGCAAGGATATACATGGGTTGGCACACTTAGTCCTTGAGGGCTGTTATCCTGCCAGTTTCACTTGTTTCTCCATTCCACACACCTGATTTGAAAGAACAGTTGATTGCACGGCTTCTTCAGAACTTCTTACAAGAGACTATAGAGGCCCAAGTCAGAAATGGCAGTCTGGCATAATCCTGTCACAGACAGGACCTCTGACATACAACATAAATGTTGGAGACAACTCAGTCTGGTGTAGACATGTTGATCAGATTCTGGATGCAGAAACCCACAAAGTTCCAGAGCAACAAGAAGACACGTTTACATCTACATCTGAAGATTCAGAAGAGTTTACTTTTGCTACAGGTTCAGGATTCATGTGAAACAACTAGTGCTCAAACAGCTGAACTTTCCACACAAAGCACCACTGACTCTGGTCAAACATGCAGGCATTATCCTGAGAGAAATCGCAGAGCACCTCAGAGACTGAATTTATCACCGGGTTATGCTATAAGGAAGCAGTTTAAATGTTAAGAGTAAATAACCTGTTTTAATGTTGAAAATCTCTGAGTAGATATCATATTTTCAGAGTTACAGCATTTAACTGAATATATTTTGGTTCATCAAAGCTGGATGGGAGGAACTGTTATGTATTTAGTAAAAACAATACCTGATTCATTGGCACTATTTTGTGTTCTATGTGGAAGAACACAAAGTGTGATATATGAGCGCTTTGATCTCCCTATGTTCGTTTGTAAAAGAATGGCCAATAAAGAAGGTCACATTCAACTTAAGGTTCCGTGAGTCTGTATAATTAAGTTACAAGAAGAACTTAACACTGTACG
>JARVJO010000165.1:6686159-6698467 GCA_031762555.1 Cynodonichthys magdalenae | reverse complement strand
CAAATGAAAGCTGAATGTCTGGACTTTATGTCCATGTACATTATATAACTATAACTTGAATATGTTTCAGTAAACAGATAAAAGGACAAAATTTGTGTCAGTGTCCAAATAAATATGGACCTAACTGTAAATATACAGTTTAGATTTAAATGATAAGTATTTTTTTAAGGTAAACAAATTATTACTAATTACCAGAAGGGAAGACCTGCCCTGGGTGTATCCTGCCTCTCACAAAGTGCCTGCTGGACATGGGCACCAGTGACCCAGAAAAGAAAAATGTAATAGATGGGTTTACCCTGAATATTTATTCAAAAACAAACAAAAAAGGGGGGGTGGGGGAAATGTGACCATCCATCCATTCATCCAGTATCTATACCCGTTTCTTCTTTTCAGGGTCACATGGGTCACTGGTGCCCATATCCAGCCGTCACAGTGCAAGAGGCGGGGTACACCTTGGACAGGTCGCAAGTTCATCACAGGGCCACACATAAAGACAAACAACCACTCACCTTCTCACTCACATCAACGGACAATTTAGAGTTATCAATTAACCTAACAGTCATGTTTTTGGTCTGGGAAGAAGCCGGAGTACCCGGAGAGCACCCACGCATGCACGGAGAGAACATGCAAACTCTACCCAGAAAGGTCCCTGGGCCAGGATTTGATTCGGCAACCTTCTTATTGAGTGGCAACAGCTCTACCAACTGAGCCACTGTGCCGCCCATATGTGACCACTTAGGCAGTATTATGAAAGTGCAATTTAAAAATAGAAATCAGAACTTTATCATATTGTTATGACACAATTAGACTGATGATGAAAATGAAATCAAATATTGTTAGCCAGTGATGAACTCTAAATTTACATTTATTTGAATTTGCTGTACTTTCCTTGTTAAATTAAATTTACTGCCTTTGGGAAAACCCAATTCATGGAAAACCTTATTTCTTCTTACTTAAATCTACCAGTGAACTCCAGCTTTGTGTGTTGGTGTAGAGCAGCTGAGGAGGCAGGTTGGATAAAAAATCAATTTGTTTTTCTTCTGTTGGACATGATATTGACTTGTAGCAACCACAACGTGTGAAGTCAGACAGACAGAACTAGATAAAGTTACAAGTGAACATGACACAATCATAAGAGTATAATTGCAGTGTATCCAGCTGTGGTAAAGGCGAACATTCATTTACACACAGACACGCAGTGGAATATATTTCATTCAATGGGCTATGTATAATTGCAGAGTAATAAGCCGTGGTCGTGTGGAATATTCATCCACACAACATTTTCAAGTGGAAATACAGTTTCTAACAGAAATGTAAAAACATTCCTGAAGCCAGCAGTGCACAGGCAGCTCTTCATCTTTTTGGTTTCTTCTGTGGAAAAACACATTATTGAATAATTTTTTTCTCTCCTGCCTCACTGCAGCTGCCAAAATGTCACCACATTGATTCTTAATAACCGTGAGGCTCATGACGCTGGCAGGACAAGGTTGTGTTTTCTGGAGCGTGCCGTACGTCTTCTCTTTAATAGCTGGTAGTTTTACAAGGGATTGGAGCTGCTTAAATAAGGCTCGGCAGTACCTGGCAGGACTGATGGTCCTGGAATGACTGTTTTGAACTAGCAGTCACAAAAATAAGCAACAGAAGTGAGAAAAATGCTTAAAATTGTGTGGAACAAAAGTGCAACATCTAATGAAGATTACCAACTCATGATGAAGAAAATATGTATTTAAATAAATTTTTTTTATAATATTTAAACAGGTAAGGTTCATAAATTTTAGAAATTGTGAGAAAAATAAGAAAGGTTACAATTTCTCAGTCTCAGTTGACACTTTTTAAAAGCTACAACACAGTAAACATTTAATCATGTCATTCATAACTGTCCAATGTTTCCAAATAAAATGCATGTACTACACATGAATGTAACACACACACAAATCTGTGCTTGGGTCATGCTGTCATGCACCTGTCATATATTGAGGGACATCACAGTACCCTATATGTATTTGCACTACCTGTGAGAGCAGTGTCACCCACAATACTGGCAGCTTGCTGCTAAAATGAAGCCTAATTGCCATTTTCTCAATTTTGGCATTGAACCACGTTTCAGTAGGAACGCCACATAAGCCTTTGTGAATAAGGCATCAGCTCACTGTGGAAACAGCTCCTTTACCAGCCTGAAATGTCCCCACAATTTGATCTCAAATTTGATTTGCTGAATCCTATCCTAAAATAAACAGTACTGTTACTATTTCCCCTTATCACAGGTAGGAACAGCATACTGTATATTTTAAGCCATATAGGTGAAATGTTCTTGTGGACAGCACAATCAGGTCTGGACGAAGTTATCTAGATTGGGTTGAACAACTTCCCTAATCTGAACCCAAACATCCTGCCATTATCATTGTCTATTTCTGCCTTTCAGGCTCACAGGGGTCACTGGTGCCTATATCCAACAGTCACTGTGCGAGAGGCAGGGTACATCCTGGACAGGTCGCAAGTCCATCACAGGGATACATAGAGATAAACAAGACAGAAATACATTCACCCTCTTACTCACACCTAGGTACAATTTAGAGTTACCAGTTAGCCCAACATTCATGTTTTTAGTCTGTGGGAGGAAACCCTAGTACCTGGAGAAAACCCACTTGTGCATGGAGAGAACATACAAACTCTACCCAGAAAGGTCCCTGGCTAGGATTCGATCTGGCAAATTCTTGGTGAGAGGCAACTTCTCTACCAACTGAGCTACTGTTCCACAACACAATGTTTTGTTATTGGACTTCTGTAATAGGCATCAGCTATGATAACAAACACCATGTGTGCTCAGTACCAGGCCATCTTTGGCCAAAGGTCAATTATCCCTTTTGTAAAAATGTTATCAGACCTGTGGCCCTCTGCCAAGGACATTCAGGTTTCTAGGTACAAAGTTTGCCTGCATTAGCGTCCTTTAGGCTCCATTTTTTAGGATATTTTGTGTACTGGACTGCAGGTGGGTAAGTACTTGTCCGCTGTTGTCCTCAGTCATGACATTGTATGGGTACATAATGAGATTTACTTTACTTGTCTCCCAATATTGCTGCCAGAAAAGTGGAAAAACACTTTTTTTAAGAACATGGTCACAATTTCATACCATCACAGATCCTGGATCTTGGACTTGGTACTGATAACAGTTTGGATTTTTTTGTTCAGTCTTTGGTTCAGAGCACACAGCATCTGTTTCCTCTTTAGACTTATGTGATTACACTGAACAAAATCCGTGTTTCCACTGTGTGATGGTTCATCTCAGATGCCTCAGAGCCCAGACAAATCAACTCTGGAAGACGTTAATGCATGACTTTAATAGCAAAGTAACGTGATTGAGACTGTCGTTACTTGATTCTCAACCCCATGGTTTAGGATGGTTTTCCTTCCTCAGCCTGCTTCTATTGAAGGTCTCTTCCTGGTAAATGAGAGCGTTTCTCTCTCCATTGTCACTTTGCTCATACACATGGGGGTATTAGAATCAAAGAGACAGCTTAATGCAATACTCTGGCTTCCCTGAACACCTGTTTTAAGTGACAGCTTGAACATTTTTAAAGTTATCACAAACAACCTTCAGCCTTTTGTACTGCAAATGCATAAATGAATGGAAAGCCAATTAAATTAAATTAAATTTATTTATATTGCATCAAGTCACAACAAATGTCATCTCAGGACAGCAGATAATGTTCACTTCACTTCATTACAGTCTCCCACCCTGAGCACTATATTGGAAAATAAAATAAATATATATGTTAAAAAATTAAGAAATAGTTATTATTATAAATCATTTTTAAAGGGGCAATATTATGTAAAATCAACTTACCTCAACATACCCAGAGTCTTGGTTTGACTCATTCATGTACTGTTCTGGTGAACAAAAACATCTGGTTGGCCTTAGAACCACCTTTTTGGTGCAGCTCCTTCTCTGTGATGTGTCTGCAAGCCCAGCTTCTGCATCACAGAGCGCTACTCCTGCAGGCTATTGGCAGCAACAACTAGCAAACTACTGGTGCAAACGTGTATGTGCATATGCTGAGTTCGTATTACTTCTCAGTCCACTCCTTTTCGGATCAAAAAATGCCTTTGAGGAAATGGATTTTCGGATGCCAAGGCTTACATGGTTCTTAATAAACAGTTTGATTTAATTTTTGGAAGTAACCCTCCGACAAAAAAATATATTTATTTAGACGAGCCACTTTATAGATGATAGCTTTCTGAACAAAAATGAGTTTAACAGTGGACTAATAATACAAGAGCATCACTAAAAGATGATGCTGTTCCAACACTCAGAAATATGCAAACACAATTGTCATCTGCCCAGATAAGTTGAAAAATAAAGTCATGTTTTGTTCGGTTGTTTGGTCTATCTGTGATCTATGGTTGGTTACCATTTGTAAATTATATTTTGAGCTCTGTTCTTTATTTGGCTTACATCACATTTTAGTATTTAATAAATTAGCTCAAAATTGATGTGTGTGTATATGAGGTTGACTGGGAGATATCTTACCAAGCTGAAACGTAGCCTCTTTACTCACTCCAGTTCTACAGAAAATGTACTTTCCGGGTCCGACAGTAAGGTTCAATTGCATCCTATGTTGCCATTTTCCCTAAACCAATATTGTATAACGTTGCTGCTTTTTTATTATTATTACAACAAAATAGACACTACAATGCTCCAGCTTGTAAACAGCATGGAAGCTGTTGTGATGATGTGTAGAAATGAGTGTGACTGAAGCGGTAGGATGTTCGGCAGAGTCCAATTTCAAGGAGTTTAGAAATGACTGTGATGTGAAGTCAAGTTAATTTTGGATTTATACAAATTGACAGCATTTTCATAACAACTGAAGGTGACAGTAACTTTATTATGGTATAGAATTGAACTGTATTTACCTGAGAAACACTTATTATTGGTCTATTAAAATCTCTTCAGCATTCTACCAACTGTTTTCTAGCCTGGTTAAAACCAGCCCCATGTCCTTCACTTTGCTTCGTACACAGGGTCTGGACTCTCGGCTATTGAAAAGCGATTGCTTGATATAGGCGTGGCATCTGTTGAAGTTTAAAATGATTGGATTGGTTGACCGCCACATATGTGTGCGCCTGCGTCAGCTCCTCTTTGAAGGAGGCTAAGCAAAGAAGCTAACCGTACATTCTGTGCGCTGTAAACAACCCTACTGAGAGGAAAGAAATACAGAGCTGAACGAGATGGTTGTAAATGATGCTGCAGGCTTTGTCAGACAAATTTAATTTAATTTAGAACATGAACAACATGAACTGGCTTCATTCACTTCCTCCACTGCCACTGCTAAACTACAAGCAGACACTGGGCAGAAAATCAACGTTGTCGTTCAAAACTCCTCCTTCTGTTTGCTGATTGGCCCAGGTAAAATTTCTACCGAAGAAATCCTTGTCTATGGGAGAAATCCCAGGTGGAGCAGTGAAAGGAAAATAGAATTGAGCGGAACTGCATAGGAAGGCAAGGGCCAGGCTAACTGTTTTAAGTTGTTCAGCTAAAACTTTAGATGTTGGGAAGGGCAGACCCAGAACTTGCTGGAGGGATTGTATCTACTCTGGCCTGGGAGCACATTGGGATCCCCCAGGAAAGGTGTGTTGCTGAGGAGAGAGATGTCTGGATCTTTTTCTAGGATCCATTGCCTCCTCAACCCATCCACTGATCAGTAGAAGATGGATGAATGGAATCTGTCTAAAAGTACTTTTGAATTAGAGGGATATGGTTCTGTCTCTGTCAGAAGATGTGCAGATAGGACATGATAATGCAATCTGGCAGAAAGGGCTCAAAGAAGAAAAGGTGCTGATGTACAAAAATACAGAAATATAAGGAAACCAATATGGCAGATTGAGTATAAAATAAAGCCAGGAGTATAAGTACTAAGGAAGTAGTAAGGTAGGTGGAAACAGCTGAGTTACAAGAAATATGTGAAATGAGAAGCAGGACTGAGAATGACAGAAAAAATCAGTGAAAATTACAGGTAACCCCAGGTGATATTGAACATGAAAAACATGAATCCTTGAACAGAATCTCAACACACACAAAAAAAATATCAATGCAAGACAGTACAAAATATTCATAGAAACTGAAACTTGTTAAGTTTACTGACTTACTGATTCGTTTTCATTAAAGTTTCACTAAATCAGAGGAAATGTTTAAACAAATAACTTACATTTCTGTTAAACTATGTTCTTTTTAACAAAGCTCCATTTCCTTTTCTAGACAGAAGGACTTGTTATGTGCCTGAAACATTTCATCGGTGTATTTATCATGGTTTTGTTATATTTTTATGGTAAGAGGGCTAAGTGCTTTGTTGAGGGATGTAATGTTTCTGTTGCATTACTTTGAATGTAAACAAGTATGGCTTCTTGAACCTCAGTGGCCTACCATTGTGTTTATACCACACAGCACACATTGAACAAATTTACAAGCATCCATTATAACAGAGTTTTTCTACATACATTCAATGTTTTTTTGATTTCACTGCCACCCACAACCATAATGCAAGATTTTTGCGTCAGATAAAACTGGGGGGAAAGCGCCCAAAAGCACTTTTTTTCCTCAGTTTTCTTCTATTTAGTTCAGGTTTATATACACTGCAAATGATGAAACCTATGAAAATCTGTTAAATGTCGCAATATATTAAATCAGAAAATAAACTTTCAAAGCCAGAGTATTCTGGAACGCTGCCAACCTTCGTTTTTTTAAAGGCTCTAACAAGAACTATTTCAGTCACTTATAGTCAGATATAATTTGACCTTTGGAGCGGTGGAAAGATTGTCGAGTTTTGTGGTTCATGCTCAGGTTTTTCATGTCATGTCCTGCCAGACTTTCATCTATAAACATGCAAAGGCATGTACACAGCTGTAAAGCCTTCATAGACATGCATACATACACAAAGAGGGATGTAATTAGAAACTGTTCGCACACAGTCCCCACTGGTTGGAGGCACAGTGCTGTGATGTGAAGATGTGACAACACTGTATGTGCTGAGGTTTTACTATGGGCTTTTCACAGACACGTGACCTCTTCGCACCCAGGCACCATGTTTGTGGGTAGCTGGTAGACCTGTCAAATCGCTCAAGTTCTGATTTTAACTTTTCAACAATGGCAGCAAGATTATTTCATCAGAAAAACGGACATTCAGAATAAAAATGAGAAGACCCAGGGTGTATTCACACATGAAGTATTTGGTTGGCTTTAAACGGACCAGAGTTTGTTTCCCTCGTTGGTCTAGACTGTTTATGCAGGTGTGAAAACACTCATGCAAACCCTTGTGCAGATCAAACAACCGGATTGAGACCCATTTTTGACATGGTTTCGGCTTGCTTCCCAATTTACTCTGGTGCAGTTCACTTCTGATTTGTATACAGACCAGCTTCAAACAGAACCAGCCAACTACAGGAAACATGCACCTTTTTGGACTTCATGGTTACTGTTGCACCACGGTAACAGTTAGTCCTTCAGTGTTGCTAACGCTACCACTGTTCTACATACAATGTGTCGTTGTGGGTCAGGGAATGCAGAACATCTCGTCTCCTTTGGGTTGAGTGGAACATGCATGTTCACACAGATGTGACTGATGTGATATCCTTGCGCTTGACAGCAACAAATCAGGCTAACCTGTCTCTGGCTTATATCTTCCATTTGCAGTTTACAATCTTTTTTATAGATGGGGGAACCTGATAAATTTTATGTCAGTGTCTGTTTAATCAAATAGCCTTTAACACAAAACCACCGAGCCACATTTTAAATGGAAATTCACAATCTCCTTAATTTGGATTAAAATGAAGGCCACTCTCTGAGCTCACCAGCAAGGCTTGCAACGCCTGTATGCCCCCAGTGTGGCACTCAATACCAACAAACACCAGTGGTGACGTCTTGTGCAGAAAGGTTATTAGAGGTGTGTGTGTGTACATGTATTTGCTACATCAAGGGGACCATTTTCCAGAAAAACACAACCTTGTGGGGACCCAATGCTCCCAGACCAACGCCTGATCGCCATGGGTACAAATGCTAATTTTGAATGGGGAGTTAACTTTAGGACCAAGGTGTGAAATGAGTTTAGGTTAGATTATTCATTAGGTGTAGAGTCAGATATGTACTGGGGTGGTTAGGTGTAGGGTAAAGGGTTAGGTTTAGTCTGTAGAAATGACTGGAAAATGAATGGAAGTCAATGCAAAGTCATCACAACAATAGAAAAACCATGTGTGTTTACACGTATTTGCTACCTCATGTGGACCATTTTCCAGACACACACAAAGCCTGGTCCCACGGGTATAGATGGCAATTTTGGGTGGTGTATGTTTTTGTGTGCGTGTATGCTTTTTTGCTATATCATGGGGACCATTTTCTTCAGGTCAGGTCTGCATTGGGGTGGTTAGGTTTAGGGTATAGGGTCAAGATTAGGCTATGGAAATGACTAGAAAAGGCAATGCAAAGTCTGCACAAGGATAGAAAAAACAATGTGTGTGTGTGTGTGTGTAACACCCAATCAGCTGGTCCTGCCTATTGATTCAGCTGATCACAGCAGCACCTCTGGAAATCCACAAGAAAACTTACTAAATTGATCAAGGTGAAGAAATAAACCTAAATATTTAGATTTAAGAAACATTTTTTTCCTAAATTCTACCATTTTAAAATACATTAGACATTACATGCTAACATGAAATTATATCATTAAGCAAATAAAAGATGTAAGAACAAATGATTCCTTTTGAGATCCAGTTTTTAAATATTCTAAAATGTCACAACACTTTTCTTAGTCCCACAATTATTTATTTTAATTTGCTTCAGATTTTGGTTGTGTGCAGCAATAAAAAAAGAAAAAAAAGACTTCCTCTCTAAAACTAACTGCAGATTACTTGAAATGTGTCTCCTCATGGCCCTTTTAAGAAAAACAAGCACAATTCATCTTTTAAATATATTGCATCATATAATCTGAGAAGGCATTGAGATAAAAATGTTTTATTTTGACTAGTTTGTATTTATTTGTCCTTGCACCCACAAAGCAGAAAACTTTCATCCTGAGCATCTTGTTTACATCAGCAAACTCATCATGACTTCATACAAACAAATGGAGGCGCACTCTTCTCGCTTTCTGACAGAAGGCACCTGGAAATTATGATGATAAAAATAAAGATTACATTTTCATGTTTGTTCTGTTGCCAAATGTACCAAACATGTCAGCGTAAAACACTTTGGTGCAACCGTTTTCTGCATTTCTTAAGTGATTCAAACAAAACCACAATATCTAAACTTTATCCACATCAGGGTGCTCAGCCTCCTACCCCTGATGCAGTGTGTATACATCTGTACTTATATGAACATATTCGGTCAAAAGACACAAACCTCCAATGTGACGTTTAGATAAACAGGATAAGTCAGTGTTAGCTATGTTGAATATACAGAGTCTGCAGTGCAGACTCTGCACAAATGTTATGTCTAAATAGCGTACAATAATAACCCATACATTCACCCACTGTTATTGCAAACAGAGAAGTGCCTATAATACAGCTGTGTGTCATGCTGTAAGAATAAGTTCAAATTTTCTACAGCTTATTTAAAGTCAGCTGGATTTTGCTGGGTGTTATGAGAGGTGCTGTAGAAAAGACAGATAGCTCTGTACAAACTGTAACTTTAAATAACCAACAAGGACATGGAAAGTGTGCAGCAGATGATCTGAATATAAACAGGAAAACAAACAGGCTTAGATGCACCAGGAAAAGTGACTACAAATTGAAAACAGGTGGGCCGAATGCAAATGTGAAACAGGTGTGTGCAGCGTGGGACACAAAAATGACTGGTGACACCGGGGACATGACTTTATAAACTTTAAAGTGAAAATATATTAATATGAATTAAATTGGATTATTTATAGGTGGTAAATCTAAATTTAAAATAAAGAAACTGCATTTTCTGCACAAATGTAGTGTGATTGATACTGAATTAGTTTTAAAAGGTACATATTTGTAATGCACAGTAAAAATTACCTTATTTAAAAATCATATATATTTTAGTTGAACCAACTTAAATGTTTATCATTTTCTACTGTAAAAAATAATTAAATAAATAAAAAGATTTGAAAATAATTGTACTGTGTTGCTGATTACATTTCACACAACAATTGTTTCCCAGTTGTTCAAAACTGGGCTTATGCTCATGATATAGTCTAAACTTAATCCAGGGCCACACTTTGCCAAATTTATTTGATTCAGTAGCATTTTGGAATAATTTCTTTCAGCTTTAAAATGTACAGAAAAGTATTGCTGCTGTCCGAAAAAGTGCTCAGGATGAACCTAAAAGAGGTGACATCATCATTTACTAGGTGCTTAAAACCCAAAAGAAAACGAACTTGATGACTTTAAAAACAAAACTTTTATTTAAACAACTAGCAAAGAGCTTAACTTTAACTCTACCATTGAGGGGAGGGGTTATGCTCTGCCTGTTTTATTTATTTATTTATTGAATCATTTATTGTAAGATGATTCAGGATATTTTGGGGTTAAAATACATTGTAATGCTTTTACTGTGATTTACATAACTTTCCTGTTTTTTGGGTTTTTTTGTATTTACTCTGCACCTTTTCTGTTCCACATCAGCTCAACAATTAAGGAAAGCATTTTTTTTCTTTCCCCATTTTTTCCAACAATAACAAATATTTTACACTTTTAGGATGTATTACATACCTACATTTCTTAATTTTCCAAGTGTGTGTATCTACCTGGTGCACTAAAATTTAGCTAGAAAAATTAACAACACAATTCAACAAACACAGTCATAATGTGACAAGAGCAGACCAAAACCCAGTATGTCATTTTCAGCTATTATGCTTTAACGGGGCGGTTAGGGGAGTAATCCTGTACCCAGGAGGTTGATGGTTCGATCCCTTGTTCCAGCTGCCTCAGCCGTTGCCCAGGCCTACCTATGGTGGTCACAGGGTCTGGTGGCACCGGTGCATGGCAGCCTCGCCTCAGTATAACCCCAGGGCAGCTGTGGCTACATCCCTTACCATAAAAAATAACAATACCATGATAAAGTGTGAGAATGTGTGAAGTGAAAATTACTGTATTTTGGGTTCCAGAGGGACTTAATAAAGTGCTATATAATTTCAGTCCATTTACCATGTATTTTTACTGAGGTGGGGTGGGGGTTATATTGACTGGATCAAAGCAGTGTGGGGGGACATACCCCCACTAACACCTCTGCAAATTACACCAATGGGAAACAAAAGGCGTAACTTTGACACATGAAAGGACATGAAGACAATGCAAAACTGATGGATTAGTGACAAAAGACTGAATATAAAGGAAAGTGTTAATGAGATGGGTTGATTAAGAAGTGGCAACAGGTGAGAGTGACTGATAGACTGGGGAAACAAAAATGACACGGGGACACTGAGGAACTCACTGCACAATGAAATTATGAATACAAACATAAAACAAGTAACCATGGAATAAACTAAAACACAAAGAACCACAAAATACAACCCAAAAACACACGACAGATATGTTTTTTGGATCTTGATGACTCCTAACTGCCTTGACAAACAAACTGCTTGTCTCGTCTGAGAGGAAGTAACAGAATGAGTTTAGGAGCTCACTTTGTTTGTCACAGAGCCACAGTTGAGTGTATTAGTTGTGCCACAAACCTTCGGAAAAAAGAAACCGCCTTTTATTTTTTTGGCTCCTCGTCCAACACTGGGACATTACTCAAGTCAAATTAAAGGTTAGGCCTCCTTGCCTTGGCATGAGCAGTAATTATGTCCGGCTCTGGCCTTCCTGGTCACCATCCAGGATCCAACACTTCTCATCCTGTCATGGGAGGGATGGAAAAAGTGGAGGGAGATCCCTGATATGTTTCTGGTGTTTGCCTCAGCCCAGTGCTGTATCTGCACTGGTGTGACCCACTGTTGGCCTAACCTTCACCGTCTTCAGGCCCAATGGTTCACATGGGTGAGAATGATGGATGGAACCGCACTATTCTTCTGTGTGGAAAGTGTCTGTCCACATTTCAGGCTGTCGGGACGTTTCCTGTCACAGTCAGTTCTTTGACAGTTCGCATGTTGTGCATGGTGTGTATTTTGACTTGTTTTCAAATGAAACAACTCCTTTAAAAATGTTTTAATCCCACATATTTTCAACATTTAGCAGCAACGTAAATAAACTACGGAAAAGTAAAAGCTCTTTCTAAACATTAAAAGTTTCTAATGAAGCTTTTCTAATGTTTTAAATAAACTGTTGAAGAGCAGCATGGTTTAAATGCTGCCATGATAAAC
>JARVJO010000165.1:6673140-6686059 GCA_031762555.1 Cynodonichthys magdalenae | reverse complement strand
CAAATAAGATTTAAACCAAGATAAAACTGTGCCTTTGATACCAACCAGCTGCTCAAGACGTGACAACAAAATATTATAGTCCACGGTGTCAAAGGCAGCAGAAAGGTCTAAAAGCACTAAATTTTAAAATTCCAAAAGGTAGAGAAGTGAAAAAATATCCCCGTGGGGACCGTGCATTGACTTCCATTCATTTTTTGGAAATTTTATAACCCTAACCCTGACCATTTACCCTAAAATTAACCTCACAGGTACCTACCTGACCCTAAAACTAATCAAAACTCAATTTACACCATGGTCCTAAACCTAACCACCCACCCGTAATTTGCATTTGGACCCATGGGGACCAGGCATTGGTCCCCACAACACACGTACGGTCCCCACGAGGCTGCTTTTTCAGGAAAATTGTCCACACGATGTAGGAAAAACAAGGCCAAAGGCACACACACACAAACACAAACACACACATACATACATACATACATACATACATACGTACATACATACATACATACATACAGATACAACTTAAGTGGAGCTTTTAATTCTATTCTTCAGTTTCCTATTTTAAGAGGAATCCTTTCAGATTTTGACTGAAAGTCTAAATTATCATTGAATCTCAAAACTATGACATACAAGAGTCTTAGGCGGAAAGGGACTTACAGTAAATACATTAACTAAAACATATAATTAAAAGTTCCCGGACTGCTTATAGATTTATCTCTTGGGCAAATACATAGTTTTACATACCACAACATCGACAATTTTTTCAGCTTTAATTTAAGCCATAGTTTATAGAAATCGGATAAGAATTAAGGGCGCTACAAAGGTTTTTGTGTCAGATTGATGCACATCCCTCATTGAAACTGTACTGATTCGATGACATGACTCAGTGAATAGTAATGGTGCCTGTAGTGGCGCATCGCTAGCTATAGTGGCTAGAGGCAATGTCCAATCCAGTAATACATATCAATGGACTGGACTCTGTCTACATACTGTTTAAATGATCACACTCAGAACAATGATAACATACTAGAAAGCAATTTGTGGCATTTTTCCACATTTATATCAGTCAAGTCATCTAGATCTTTCTGCAGCCAACTTTGACTCAGGTGACCACACATACTGAGAGCTCCAATGTGGGTTATGAAGAAAGTCCCAAACAAACATTGACACATAGATACAACAGACAATAAAATAACTGAAACATGAAACAATAAAAAAAAAAAAAAATGGAGTATTTTGGGGAGTGTGGAACTGCAGTTGTGGAAAATGACAGGCTATACAGAGTATAAAAACCATTAAGCATTGCCCACTTACCAGTTTCAAGGTACATCACAATGTTTAAAAGTCACAATGTAAAGACCACTATTTTTTTCTGTTATACCATTTCTACAGTTTAAATGCATTTTAACAACACATCAACTTGTTTTGTTTGTTCAGCTGGTTTATTAGCCTCACCAGAAAGCTTGTGATAATATGCTGTATATATTCCTCCTGCTAACTCTTGCAGCTTGTTGTGAATGTTTGATTCAAAACCATGTTACCTTGAAATGTTTATCTGCTGAATAAAATATACAAACTACCAATGACTTTCAGTGGATTTTACCCCATTTAAACCATATGAACAATTTGATTGTTTTGATACAGATTTTTTATCATTGTGGTTCACCTTGAAACCAGTTTTTCAAACTATGTCTAATTGGCAACTATAACATTTCTTCAGACATTTTTTTTTGTTTTAAGCATGCAATAGAATTTATTTTGTGACTGCACAATATACTGAGGTTTTTCTTTGGGAAGAAGTTGGAGGAAGAGTTGGGTGACAAAGTCTGATGGACAATGTGTCTGCAGTCTTTAGACAAGGCAATTTCTTCCGACTTAGTGGTTCATAGGGATCCAAAATAATGCTTGGATTAAGCGTCTTAAATCCCACCTACCCTTAAGCCTCGAAAAATAGCCTTTCTGCTGACATGCAGTTATGGGGGCCAGCTCTCAGCTTTTTACTGTGTCCTAAGAGACATTGCACGAAACTGAAAAGTTTTTCATCAACTCAAGTCTGATTGTTGCACTGAAGAAAAAAAAATTGATTCCATGAGCAGGTTACGGGGGAATATTCTTGGCTTTAAGTCTGGCAGGGAGGTCATTCTTATTTCCCAATCATTCCTTTCCCTAAACAGAAGAGCTACATCATGGGAATGTGAGGTATGTGGAGCTCTGAGACACCTGTCCAGACAATAAATATGGAGCCAAAATCTGCAGTAAGTTTTGTCTGAGCCCCTAATTCAACTCCACCCTGGTACACCAGAACTGTGGGCACCACATATTAAAAAAAAAAAAACTCAGTTCAGTGGTTGTTTTCTAGAATCAGGCACTTAGAAGTGAACCCAACCAGGAAGGTTTCGAGGCAGTAAACCTTTACAGCTTGACACCTTATTCATTATGTGGTGGGCATAATGAAACCATCACAGCCTTGTCAAGATGCTGGAATGCTGACCTCACAAACAAACCCCAGTAATGAACTTAAACACTTACAATCAAATTCCCCTGAGAGATTCTCCCTGCCCACTTGGAATGCAGTGAAAATGCCTCCCACCTTTCTGCAGTTGAGATTTAGACTGAGAGCAGAGTTACTCCCATTGAAAGCAGAATAGCTGACCAGAACAGCAGACTCATCATTCAGGTTTTTGATTCAACAAACACCTCTTCAGAAAGTTGACTCAGTGGCCTTCAAACACAAATAAAAGATGAATATTCTCGGTGTATATTTTTTTACTCAAAGTTTCACCCCAGTAATGAAAAAATCATTGATGATAAAACCTTGAAGGAAATTGTTACCCGCTAGATTTTGTGCAAGAGTCTTTGTGTCTTATGATGAAAGGAGACAAAGTTTTTAATAAACCTTGTAAAATATGTTTGAGACTTCAAGTGATGCTGAATGTGTTGGATGACTCTCCTACCACTCCATAATCAGATCAATTCACAACCAGGGTAGCCAACTTAATAGCAATGTTGCTTTATTAAATGACTTTTCAGATCCTTCTAGTAGGACTAGGTGACATGGTTAAAAAAATGTATCATAAGTGTTTCATTTCAGTCAATATCAATAATTATTGATCAGTTTTGTGTTTTACTCATATAAAAATAAGGACCTGGAGAAAAAAGGCTGACTAATATTGACAAACTGGTGATGTGACCTTTCCCATTTTATCCGCAATTTTCTCTCAAGCACTTCATTTTCTCCTTTCACTCCACATGGTCTTTTTTTTATTTTTAAGCAATTCTGAAACACGGTGGTGAAGCATGAAACTGCTACTGCACACATTACTCAACAGGTTGTTGCTAGCTCACTAAGAATGAGTGAGGTAGCTGATGCCACCAACCTTCCTTGGCTAAAGCTTTTCCTCTGCCTACATCCCCCAGAATGTCATGCAGATTGGAGTTTAGTAAAAATATTAACACTATCAGATGTATTTTCTATTGATATTGATCACATATCTATCATGATCCACATCATTATTGTTTTATTGCCCACCTCTACCAACTAGTTTTTTTAAAAGAGCAACTAGCGGTTTTAGGACAGTCAATACTTATTTTTGTGACTGAGGAGTTGGAAACACTGGATCCGGTCTCCATTTTTAACTCATATAGATGTTTATAAACTTTTTTTGTTTTTTCTTAATTCTGTTAATCATAGCAACTCAAAAAGTTAATCAGTTATTTTTATTTTCCTTTTGTTAATAATTATTAGTTATTTATCTAGTTGCAGAAGTACAAAGATTGCTGTCTTAGGGTTTGAATAAAGGTGAGATAGTTTCCCAACATAAGAGAGAAAAGCACAAACACACACAATGTTGTAAAGTGTCCTTAGGTGTCTTGAAAGGTGCTAAATAAATTAATTATCATTATTGTTGATGCACTTTTGCTTTTGGATGCATGTGACAAACTATAGTTGTTAAAATTAAAATAGCACAACTCGTTAAGATTAATATAAATTATATGTTTCAAGTATGTGTTGCAGTTCTTGACAAACTTTAATAAGAGGGAGCAAAAATTATTATATTATTTGTTAACATTAACGTTAAACATTCTTGGATTAGTCAGGGGTGTCCTATCCTGGTCCTTGAGGGCCTTACAGTTTTACTAATTTCTCTGCTCCAACACACCTGGTTCAGTGATTAAATTACCTCTTTAAATTCTGCAGGAGCGTGTTAATCACCCATTCATTCGAACCAGGTGTGTTGGAGCAGCGTGCAGAATCTGAACCAGGATTAAGTGGCACACATGACTATGCACAAGCCGAATGCAAAAAAAAAAGTGCAGATGGTTGAGAAGTGTTCCACAAGAATCTTGTTCACTGCTGAGTTTTTCCACGGGCAGCTCTGTCAGCCGGTGACCATCTCCGTGTCGCCACACTTGACTTTACAGGGTGAAAACAAATAAACAACAACAAACAAAAAAAACGTCCTGCTGTCCTTCTGACCACACTACACTTCCTGCTGCGTAGGAACTGCGTGTTCAGGGTGTGTTGTGTGGAAGCTGTGTTAGACACCAACTGAAGCTACATTCACTTTCCTACCGTTTAGACATCTCACGAAACGTCCTATAAATTATTTCAATCAAGCACTGAGGTCGATATTAACGGACAGTTTCGTGCACCCATGTAAAGTATGTATATATATATATATATATATATATATTTTATTTTTTTTTTTTTTTTGCTTAACAGCTCAAAACGTCCAATATTAAACATTCAGAGTTGGTCACATCGCTTACGGACAACAAAAGTTCGCTTTAGGTCACCTCACGTAAACCAGGTCCGGATGAAATTACTCTGGCTGCAATCTTTGGGTACTTTTATTTTGAAAATCCACAATGAAACTCCCATTTGCTTTCATTGTTTTGATCCCAGTTTTTACAAGTTAAATTAATACAACTGTAAAAGTGTATAGTGTACTCACTTTCTGTCGAAGATGAGCAAAGTAGTTTCTCTGGGTAATACTCCCACAATTCCGTCGAAAACAAAAAACTTTCCCTTGTTGCATTCTCCGCCTTCAATTTTTGCTCAGTTTATGTTTCCATTTTAGCGGCTGTACGTTTTGAGCACAAATCTTACAAGAATAAAATGTTAACGCCTCGATGGTACTACTCTCTGAGAAGGTGTTTCGTTAAACTACTGACTTGGAAGCGGTTTGTATTTTTAGACCCAAGGTTAGCTTCTGGACAAGTCTTTACCCAGCTGCTCTGGGATCTGCACCCTGCCCGGTGTTCTTCACAGGAACCACCCAAGTCGTCTGTTCATTGGTCAGGATTAAATTAGGGCGTTGTCAATGATATTCTCTCCCTGTCGATTGGCTAGAAATGTTGTCAATCATCATCCTTTCCTTCTGTGGCGACACGAGAAAACACAACAGTACAGTTTGGAGATAAAACTACTAGAAACAGCGGTCACAAGCAAGATGTAAACATATACGGTGATTTGTTCGTTTAAAGTGTCAGTGTCATTTTTGTCATTGAAAGTGATTAGCGGTAAACATTATGGATATATGAGTAGAATGTTGGGCATTTCTCTTCTTATGCATTTTTTTAAATAATGAAATACTTTATTTAGTAATATTTGCTAGAAGTATAATAACTGCACATAATTAAAATTCCAAAATAAATGTCAATAATGTGTATTGTTCATAATCAACTTGTGTGTGCATAGTCTGCTGAAAATGTAATGCTATAAATACATTTTTGTCATCTTTAAATTAAAAATACGTGTAGCCTATATTTTTAAAAGTAAATAATTTTATTTATTAATTGTGATGCAATTAATTATACATCTCAGGTAAGTTTAGCCCGGAGGTTGTAAAGTGTTAAAATATCGCCCCCTACCAGTCAATTTACTATTAAAAAAAGCAACAAGTAGTTAATATTTCATAAAAACACCAAAATGGTTAACTCGGTCAGTTTTACGGATATTGACCAACATTTTAAAGTGGTATTAGCTGAGACTGATTCCCAACATATACTCTGAGTGCTACAAGATTGTGTAAAATTGTGTAAAATTTTTGATAGACTCTTTGAAGTCAACTATCTGTTAACAAAATATCTCATGAACCACTGCGCAAAGCTTGACAACATTTTCAGAAAATATTTATTGTACGTATGTCTAAACCTGATTAACTTTTGGAGCCAATTAGAATCAAGATGGTCGCCACTGCCAACTTACATTGGAAAACACAAAATAGGCAATAATTCAGTTATTTTTTTTACAGATACTGAGCCAACCTTTGGTATGGTAGTAGCTGAGGGTCATTCACAACACCTCATCTTCTAATCGTGATGTGCAACATCACATAAAATCCCCTGGACATTATCTTTAAGGTTTGAGCCAAAACAGCTACAGGTCCTTGACTTATCAATTGATCTTACCCCTGGCAAGAAAGAAACAGCCGATATGCATGGATATGTAAAGATATAAGCAAATGAGAATATTTTTGGACTGATTCTCCTAAGACAGGAGACAAGAAGGAGTGTGTGCTTATGTGAACAAGTTTCAGCAGTGTGTCAATTGTGGGTTGTTGTGTCCACTTTAAAATAAGTCGTGTTAGAAAATGCTGAGCCACAGCTTCTTTTGTCCTCAGCCTGGCATACAATGAGAGATGTATTGTGTGTTAACAATTGGGGCCCAACAGAGGCCCAACAGCCCTGCAACACTCCTCTGAAAGACATCCATTCATTCTAAACCAGCTCATTATAAACTCTATATGCAAAAAGGTCCTTGGAAACACCTGGTGATTGTTGAATTCAGGTGTTTCAGTCAGGTTGTGAGCTGTAGGAAGGTAATCTTAATGTATCATCATTTTGAGACATATTGAATGTTTTTATGCCAAGTTTGTGGCAACTCTTAGAGTTAGGCCACTTTCTGTTCCAACATATTTGTGCTGCAATGTCCAAAGCAAGGAAGATGTTCTATTTAGTCATCATCCATGACCTTTACCCACTTCTGCCTTGCCCAGCAGTCACTGTGTGAGAGGTGGGGGACAGACAAACCAACCAAACAGCCATACTATCCTTCATATCTAGGCAGCGCTTCAAAACGACCCGTGTTTTCACGTTTTTACCACTAGATGTCAGTAGAGAACAAGACACTCACTGCCTCCTTCTTTAACACTAAAACAAATACAGACAATTGTGTTTTTTTAATTAACTGCTTTTCGGGGTTTTTAATAATTTATTGATCAAGTAACTCCAGGTATTGAATTAAAGTGTTGTTCAATAAACATGTTTTTAGACTACTACTCTATTTCCAGCCAGTCTGTGTCCCGGATGTTGTGATTGGAAGGAGGGGGGTTCCTGGGTTGCAGTAAGGTTGCCAGTTTTGAAGTAGAGATCGGGCTATACGGCTCTTTTAAAGGAAGCGTTCGTGTCAAAAAGCTGTTCGATTGTGAATGGTTTGTGAAGTCACTGTGTATGGGCAAACGCTATGATATAGGTTTTACGCAGTTACATACAATGAAAAGGCTGTACAATGTGATATGTAAAGCTCACACCTATTCTCCTTCCCTCAGCTCATGTTCCAGCAACTCCTCTTTGCCTGTTTTTTTTTCATCACAGTGAAAAAGCAAAGAAGGAGCTTGTCTGTTTGCATCTGAGGAAGTAAAAAATCAAAAGGAGCCAGGCTTTTTTCTGCAACTCAGTTCCCTTTGTTTGTTTCAAAGAGCCATTCAAAAATAATTTGTAAACATCAAAGCTGTAGTTGGAAGATAATTGCTATTTCATCAATTATATTTTGGTAGCTACACTTACCCCAAATGTGATTTACAAAAATTTAACATTTTAAATGTAGGCTATACATCGTCAATAATATTAAAAATAACAGTGGGTAAGGCTGGGCAATAATTTAAAAATATTGTAACACGTGATCAATATCAATAGAAAATAATAGCAATATAATGATAAATACATGATCAATATCAATGGAACATTTTTCCAATATAATGTTCAGAATTTCCCTGAACCTTTATCCAGAGCTGCACAGCATTCTGGGGGATGTAGGCAAATGAAAGGCTTTAGCCACTCGATCTCTCTAGGTGTAGCTAAGCAAGGCTGGTGGCATCAACTAACTCTCACTCTGGTAAAGTAGCAACAACCTGTTGAGTAACATCCACAGTAGCAATCCCATGTTCTGCCTCAAGGCTGCTTAAAAAAAAGGACATTGAGAAAATGAGTGCAACAACTCAAGAGGAAATGGAATTAAAAAAAAAAGTCACATCACCAGTTTGGCTGTATTAATCAGCCTTTTTTCTCTTGTTCCTTATTTAAATAGGTAAAACAAAAACATCGAATCAATAATTATCTATTGGCTGATAGGAAATGCTTATATAGTAACAACATTTTTGGCCATATCACCTACATTTAACTCAGCAGGTAAAACCAAAACTCTTATTCTGTTTACTTCAATAGAAAAGATGACATTTCCTGACTTTGTCTTTTCCCTATGATGTTTGCCAGAGGTTAAATGGTAGTAGGGGAAATAGTGATAGCAACAACACTTTAACATTTCCAAGTAAAATGGTCTCTTTCATCCACCATTCGGAAATGCGGATAGTCTGTTATCTGGCAACCCTGAGCTCAGCTGCTGGGCTCTGCTCGCTTTCTGACTCGGCTGTGTGAGACTGGGTGATGGACTGAGTGAGGGCGCTCTTTAGACCAGCGCTCCCGTTAGCATTGCTAAACCCACAAGCTAGGCTGAAATAACCAGACAATTTTTTAGGGTCGCTAAATCGACAAGAAAACATAGTACCGTTATTATCAGTCTTTCACATCCCACTCTAAACACACTAACACGGCATTGATGGTAATGTATGCAAGGAAACAACCGAGACTCGGCGATGGGTAAATATCTACATAACCTTACTTCTGATTTTCCTTTTCCTCGTAGCTACGCTCTGACAATCCGCCATTTTTACCAAAACCAAAATAAGTGACTGATAACTTGAACGTTCAGTTGCCGATGAACTGTAGGATAATTTCTCGTCAATGACGTTCTGAGCTTGACTCACAGCTGTTTTCTTTTTCTCTTTGCAGGTGCGACCGAAGAGATTCTCAGCCGTATCAGGTACTTGTTAGCAAAAACCGTAGCCTGCTAGCTGCAAATAAGATTAAAGCTGACACTCCAGCTCGGGCTTCTAGAGAGCGCGGGCCTCAGTCAGTGCGGAAAATAACAAGAAAAGTAGTCCGAGCGTCGCTTCAGAAACTCGTTTAATCAAAGTGACTACATGCTAGCTAAAACTTGCAGTGTCAATGTAGTCTTAACTTGATTGGTTCCGTCGAATGAAGTGGTTCGCAAAGGTAGAGGAGAGTTTTACTGCAGAACGAAGCTAACGATAGCTTGATACTGATAGCTTGCTTGCTAGCTTAGCTATTTCAATTAGGGCCCGACCGCAATCTGTCATTTTAAGGATACAGATAGCTGAGCTATTATAGGAGAAACACTAACAGCACGTGTTAAAATCTAACATATTTACGGTCAAATAATTCCATATAGGTTGAAGCAAAGAATAATCACCCTAACATGTTTTTTTAAAATGTGTACCTGGGTTTCATTCTAAGTTTTCATAATTACATGGGGTAGTGTGAAAAACTGAACAGGCTTTTGCAGCTAAGTCACTGCTATTTTAAAAGAAAAAAATATGAGCTATTTAATTGCTTTTTCAGAAAAAAAATAATTACACAAATCGAATTTGGTTCAAAAATTACTTTCTTATGCATTTAGTCATATGCCACTGTATATATTATATATTCATTGGGAATTGTAAAAGGACTAGTCCCAGAACATCCTTATTAAATTGCCCTAAAAACAAAATAGTTCAACTTTGCAGCTGAATTCATTAAGAGTTGATAATTTAATAAATGCAGTCAGATAAATAAAAAGGGGTCATGCACTTTCCAAAAGTAGTTTGTTCATTGAAGTTACATTTCAGTGAAAGGGCCATAGTCTATTTCAATAAACCTATTTAAAATAGACATTTTGATCGAATACAGAAAGCTTAGGTGTATTAACATGGGTTCCATTTCTGTAGCTGCTTGATTTTCTGTAGAACATGGCTCAGAACAGAACTTCCTTTCAGTTCCACACTTGTGCTGTTGCTACTCCTTCAAGCCTAACATCTGTTGTGAAATAGTTTATTTTAATAGCACATGGTGATCACAGACTTAATTAGATTTTCTTGAATGAGGTTCTACAGAATTATCAATATTTTACCCATAGCATACAACAGTCAAACTGTTGGTCTGTGATTCATTAGCAATAATTGGCCATTACAAAAATTAGTTGCAAAATAGCGCCTAAGACTGAGCAACCAGTCATGTAATGTTAAAATCAGACAGAGGAACAATCAGAATAATGTTCACTTAAACTATTATACAATTGGGTATTTTAATTGGGCCTTAATTTTATGTTTAGTAGATTATTCATATTTCACATGGAGAGTTATTGATGACAAGCCACAAACCAACACAGTCTCCAGTATTCTTAACCATAAACTAGATGCAAAAGCAAGAACGTATGAAAACCTCCTTCATTTTTTAATCATCAGTCAGGAGGTGGGTCGTCTTTGCAGGTAACTGGAAAGGTCTTCAGGCACTTCAAAAAATAGTGTGTTCCCCATAACGTGATGTGTCACAGAGCATGCACAAAACTGATGCCACAAGGTTGTGGTATCACCACAGTGGCAGCATGGCAGAGTTCAGCCTTAATATGGGCTCCAGGTACATCAGCATGGCTTTGTCATCACAATTTAAAGGACTAGCCTCATATCTGAGGAATGATCATAAGGTCATATTAACAGTCTAGCAATGATGGTGATACCCATAGCTGCAACCTGATGTCGTCTGAGAAAATCATTCTTGGATTTTAGTGGAGCATGATGGGGATAAAAGAAAACCAGTTTTTCAATTAGCAAGAGCAAAGCACAGCCTTGTGATTGCCTTCACACTGAAGGTTTTCCAAATTTTACAAGATCCAACCATGTTTATATTGGTTGTGGAGAGAGTGGTGTGGTCACCATCTAGCATGAAGAAGTCCCTAAGATCTGTTAAATAATGTATACATGAAATGCAGTTCAGTCTTTAAGGTTAGAGTTGGTTTAACAAAATAATCTGTATTTGAGTGGGACTGGATAACTAACCATTATCTAAACTATCCAATTAAAATGATAAGCTATTCTTCACAGGCCTCTTTGTATTACACATTGGTTGCAATATTGTAATATTATAATCATTTACATTCTTGCTGTGTAAGACAAAACTCTGATACATTTTATTAAGCTGTTGGAGATGTTTGATTTGTGTGTGCAGGCTCTCAAATACTCATCCAAGAGCCATCCAGGAGGGGACCATCGACACGAAAAGACGCGAGACACCACAGATGTCACTCCTCCCTGCAAAATGCTCAGGAGGTCCGACAGCCCTGAGAACAAACACTTCGACAGCACGGGGCACAGCAGAGCAAAAGCCATTCACACACACAGAGTCAGAGACAGGGATGGAGGTAAGGTGGTGGTTATGGCGGACAAATAGATTGAAATAGCGCTTTCAAGCAGAACAATTAATGTTCTGTTTTGCCAAGTTATAGTATTGACTAGCAGAGTATTATATTATCTGAACAGTTTTGTGGTTGTCACAAAGAGACATTTTGAGACAGTTTAGGAATAAAAAGACTCCAAGCTTCCCTAAGATTCAGATGTTAAAATGTCTTTTTTGGCTTATTAGTACCGTTCTGCCATTCATACCTGGGCTTAACTTCAGATGATTTTTGTGATGCTTTACATAGTGAAGTTTTAGTGAAAGGAAATAAAGATTTAGATATGAGACAATTTAAGCTGTTGTAAAGTCATCTCAATTTTCTTGTCTTATTAAGGAACACTGTTCATTTTGCTAAAAGAAGTTAGCACTTGGAGCCACCCGTGTTCTTTAATTGTGGTTCCTTAAAAATATGGTGCTTTGCTGCAGTATGGGCACAGCATGATGACATGGGAGAAGGACAATGTAGCAAAGTTATCAAAGTAAATTTTTTTTTAAAAGAGAGAATTCTAAATACAGTATATATTTGGATAATCAGCTATCACAACCAAATCTATTTTTTATATGAAAACAAACTCATAAGGGTTTAGACCAAATAACATTTCAGTATAGATTTAAACAAGTCTGTGTAATTTGTCATCTTGTCCCCAAATAGGACTTTTAGCAAGTTTGTTACCATGTTTGAGTCTTGAAACACACTCTTGCATATAATTTTCCTTTAAACCAAAAATACATATTTACATTTAAAAGACCAACAGCAACACTGTAGTGCACTGTTGCTACGTAAAGTGGATTTAAAAAGGTAATGAGTCGGTCTGTTCCCTTCTCTTGTTTTTGAGGTATCACCCAGTTTAAATTTAGCTTTGAGCAAACAGTAATAGAAAAAAATATCAAGGAGAAAAAGTTCATTTAAAACAATATTTATACTTGCTTAAAATGTGTAGGAGAAAAAGTCAACTTTTGTTTTAAACAAATGCAATTTTGCATTTAACAAGATTTTAGTTTATCATTAGATAAAGCACTAGAAATTGAAAAGGGTGAAATAAAAATATGAACTTGGACACACACTGTGGTTACCTCTGAAATGTAATACAATTCAGATCCAAAACAAATTGCAATGTCTCAATCTGCTGTTTATCAAAAACCCACAAACTTTAAAATCTTTTGTTTTCCATTATATTGTGAGGTAACAGTTTTAGTCACTTCTTTCCACAGTTTGCTTGTCTCTAATGCCACTGTTAGAGGTTTGTTTCAGTCTAAAGTTTCTGGTTGCCTCTGCAAGCTGCGGTGTGCCTGCTCTCCTGGTTCTTACCATCTTTTGAAAAGGTTTATTGTGTTGCCATCCGAT
>JARVJO010000165.1:6660135-6673040 GCA_031762555.1 Cynodonichthys magdalenae | reverse complement strand
TTATTGCATTTTATTATTTTATTTTCTATTTTGATTGTGTTGTATTTATTGATTGTGTACAGCACTTTGGTCCTGTAGGTGTTTAAAGTGCTTTACAAATAAAGTTGGTATGGTATGGTATGTTTACAGAATTTCAAGGCAAACCTATATATTTAGTCTGCTTAGAAATACTGTCTGCCATGAAGGATTTTAATATAAGTCACCACAACAAGTTGCACAAAGCTAAATATGAGAGGTTTACTGAAGTCACAAGTAAATAAGAAACAGTGACTTTTTGCCTCATCCATACTGGAGTCTGTACTAAAGGCTATTAAACCAGGGTACAAATATTATACATGCAATTGAGCATGAGATTTGTTGTTACTGCACTGCATGTTGGTTTAATAAACAAATATATCCATCCATTATCTATACCCGCTTCTTCCTTTCAGGGTCACAAGGGTCACTAGTGTCCATATCTAGCAGTCACTGTGCGAGGGGCAGGGTACACCCTGGACAGGTTGCAAATCCATCACTGAAAAAAAACAACTAATATATACATAAACTTTTTTAATGACGGTTTTATTACATTTGGGTAAGTGTGCAGTGCTTTGTGGCTCTCTGGTAGTGTCGATAAGACATTGTGACCCCTTCCATCATTTAAGTTGCCCATCCCTGCCTTAAATGAAAAAAAAAGGTCTTTTAGATGATGCAATATTTGATGGGGAGTCAATGAAGTTGCTGTAGGACTGATGTTATATGGCTGATGGAGGGGATTCTGGTAATGCGAGCAGCAGAGTTTTGAACAACTTGAAGTTAATGGAGGAGCTGGTCAGGTAAACCAAAAAGAAGTGAATTACATTAATGTGAGGTGTGATCAAACTATGAACCAGAATAGCAGTGGAGTTAGTAAGGGATGGACGCAGGCGAGAGATGTTTTGTAGATAGAAGTAAGCTGAGTGATATTATTGATATGGGATTGGAAGGATAGGGCCCTGTCAATGAGGGACACACAGACGTGAGAGGGAGAAACAAAGGAGTTGTTAATTTAAATGGAAAAGTTTTCATTTTGGAGAGGGTGGATTTTGTGCCAAAAAGTAAGATTTTAGTTTTGTCATGGTTATGGCCTGAGACCATTTGTTTTGCATGAGAATGTGCAGTTGCAGGTTTATGATTAGCTGGCCCAGCTGTGCTGTGAGAAGTATGGTTTTGGCTGGTCTCCTGGCTCCTACTGGTGGACCCCGGTTGAAAATTTTGACTTCTGCTCCTCAGACCATGGAAAACACGCATTAGCAGCTCCCAATTTTGTTGGGTGTTGTCCTGTGAATGAAATGTTTGGCCTTGTGTAATCCTGAGAGGTCTAGCTACTGTTGTGACCAAGGGTTTGGTTTTTGAGGTCTGCCTATGTGTCTAGTTAAACACATTAAAGCTGCTGAAGGCAGATTTAGAAGTGAGAAACTTTTGTTGGGTTTTTATTTGACTGTCACTGTTAAGTTTGAGAAAGTTAGAGTTTAAAAAAAAAAGTCAAATTGGAAAAGTGCGCAAAAAAATTAAGCTCACCCTTGCTGCTTCAAATAAATTTGAAGGAAAGTATGCAATTGATCAGATACATGTGATTAGCTGATCATCATCAGTGTGAGCACCTCTTTAAAAGCAGGAGTTTTGGCAGCTGGTCTGGAGCACATGTGTGTGTTAACACAATGTTAAGGAGAAGAGACATCAGCAACAACCTTAAAAAGGCAGTTGCTGAAAGAAAAGATAATTTCCAAATTATTTGGAAAGAGCCATCATTCTCTATACATACATGGAGATACACTACAGTCAGGGCTATTTTTTTTAGTTTGGTTTAGTAAATTTATTCATTTCATTTAAAAACACAACAAATAATACAAATCACAAATAAAATGAAAGGCAGCAGAAAAAAAAAAATCTTTTTAATATCTGCCCTGTTTTTTCAAAAATAAATAAATTTAAAAAGTAATAATTTTTAAATGACAAAACATAATAAAAACTTCAACTCCTTCTTGAACAACAGTTTTTATGAATTATAGAATTACATATTTCTTTAACAGCCTAACTTTTATCATTCTCTTAAAGAAATTTATTGAGTCAGCACTTTTGTAATCACTTTCCAGATTATTTCACAATCGTATTCCGTGGACTGAAGTACATCGGTCCTTCAAAGCTGTTTGAATTTAGGCTTTACAAAAATCTATAGCCCTTTAAGATTATAATTACTTACTCTCTTAACCAAATTTAATTGGATATTTTAAGGTAATAAATTTTTATGTGCCTTATATATAACCTGCAAAATATTATAATTAACCAACTCACAATTTTTTATGATTTCAAGTGATAAAATATTATGGATGTTATTATTATTATTTATTTTGCACTTTATTTCATTATTAATAAATAAACCAACACCTCTGCCTCTTTTGTTATTTCTATTCATATGATATATTTCATACCCCTTAATTCTAAAGTTATTTGCATTTTCATCATTTAACTATAACTTGAATTATGGGAAAAAAATCTGAATCAATCACATTATTTACATCGTATATTTTATCCTCTGTTTCTTCAAATATGGCCATGTTTTAGTAGAAGTCCATTTGTCTGTAAGCTTTATAACTTTTATGTAATGTAGTTTCAGTCATTATTCATTTAGTCATATACCGTTTTAATTATCAAAGTTATCTAAGTCCCTGTAAATCCTTTAACTCCCTTATTAGTTTAGCCTGAGACCCTTCCTTTGTTCTAACCCAGATATTTACATTCCTTGTCCAAACAGCTACTATCATTTTTTGTTTTTTTAATAACCTTGCCTCACGTGCAATGTTTTCATTCTGTTTTGTTAGATGTTCATTATTATGTATATACGTATATACATTTTTTCCCTTTAATGTTTTGCTTGCATTATTAGATTGTTTCCAGCTTTCCTACTAATGAACCTGAAAACAATGGATGGTTTGAGTTTTTCTGGTTTAGCAGGTAAAGTGTGACAGATGGAAATGTCCTCATGTTGAATGTGAATGTCTGTAAAAAAGTAATTACTTGCTGCTCCAGAGTTTTCTGTTCTTCTTGTGAAGAGTCTTCTGTGGTGTTTACGTTTGCTGTAACTCGACCGTAGGTTCTGTGTTTAATTTCTAGTCCAGTAATTACCAAGTCATCTCTTCTCGTATATTGTTCCAGGTCATCTACTCTTTTCTCTAGTTCAGCAATCGTTTGGCTCTGTTGCAACTTTAAGCAGCTTCACTTCTTCGACTAGATTCATCAAAAGTTCTTGCTATGATGCTAGCTTTGAAAGTTTGGCACTCATAAAGTTCAATGATTTTTTTATATACTCCATATTATTGGAGTTGTCATCTACTGAGTCTGTTCTCCCCTGCCCGTGTCTCAGCATGGCTCACCTACATGGTCCTAGTGGTTGCAGCTCCCGGATCCGACAACACCAACGGTCCAAGACGACGGTGGAGAACTGTCGGCTGGTAGTTCGAGACGGCTGCGGGTCAAGGCGAAGGCAGTCGAAAGCCAACGGCAGTGAAGAACCGTTAGCTGGTGGGGCTAGCCAGTGGTGATTCGAGGCTGTAGTCGAAGACGGTGGAGAAGTGCTGGTGGAAGCTGACGTTTCTGTCCAGTTCTAGAGCAGACATGGTGAGCTGAGGGAAAAAGAAAAATTAGGTCACGCTTCCTGAATCACTCCCAAATTTTTCCCTGGGAATCTGTCAGCTGGGAATGGAAAGGAAAACCTGGTTTTCGAAGCCTTTAAGCAGCGCCTCTGCGTTCTTTTCCTAACCTGTTTGTGGTCACTGAGCTCTTGTTTCAAGGCACTTTGGGAACTCAAGGCAAAAGAGACCTGGTGTGCATCCCACAGTTTCCTGTAGTGACCACCATAAGGACAATTACACAGATTGTTGCATTAAAAACATAGTTGGTTGTTGTCTGGGGGACCTTAAGTCAGCTTGTGGCTCTGGGCAATTGCCTGATTTGCCTGCCCTGATGCAGTAAGCCTGACTGCAGAGTATTGGGTTTTGTGAATTGTGGGGGCGTATGGCGGTGATCGTGTCTGCACAATGTGGGGTCTGTGCACACTACCATAGCTTGGTTCTTTAGACTGGACTCAAGCCTACACTATGGCCATGCTTGTAACATGTTC
This sequence comes from Cynodonichthys magdalenae, assembly GCA_031762555.1. Taxonomy (NCBI): domain Eukaryota; kingdom Metazoa; phylum Chordata; class Actinopteri; order Cyprinodontiformes; family Rivulidae; genus Cynodonichthys; species Cynodonichthys magdalenae. The sequence goes on along the minus strand of JARVJO010000165.1, from coordinate 6,668,902 downwards.
ATGGTAACAACCTAGCTCAGATGTGACACTAGTAACTGCACCCTGAGAAATGGTTAGGAGAGATCTGAGACAGACATGCCAGGGCAGTTGAGTATTGCAGGGACATTGGAAATAAGAAAAGCCTATTTGGTGAGTAACAACATAGCAGTGCCATGGCCATAATTACCTTCGCCCTAAAGGAGGTTTTCTAAATTGGCAGCGATCCAGCCACATCCTAATAAGTCATGGAGAGCATAACGGGTTATTAATTCTGTGTGAAGGAGAAAATGTAAAATCTGAGTTTTATGGACTTGAAGAGAAGTTTGTTCTGGCTGGTGATGTGTGTTAATGACACACAGAAGACAAGAGCAAAACATGTTGAAGAACAAAAATAACTGATGACACCGTTTTTAAGAATATCATAAAATATCTCCAGAAGGGGAAAACAAATGCAAATCACTTGAAACTTGGACCTTTTTTAAGCCTCCAGTTATTTTTTATATTGTTTTACATATATGCTTTCACATAGCAACATTTTTCTGGTCCACTTCTAGCCCACACATTGTACTAACACTTGGCTCATGATGGCCTTTTGGTGGCCCAGATGTGGTTTACTAGAGGTGATTCATTAAAAAACAATGTCATCATTGCCAGATCTGGTCCACACCTGTCTGGTATGTGGGTTCCTACGTAGCAACATTTGTCTGGTCCAGTTCTGACCCACACAAGGCACTAACACTCAAACACACAGCCCAGATAACTGCAAGGAATGATGGTCGTTTGGTGGCCGAGGTGTGGTTTGTCTGAAGTTGTCCATGCTTAGGCCAGAACCACATAAATCAAACCACAACTGGGCCAGCTGTGGTAGTAACTGATTTGGGCCACAAACCAAATCACAACTGGGCCAGTTGAGACAATGACAGATTTGGCCCTCATAAAAAAAATATACATACAACTGGCCCAGTTGTGGAATGCCATCTTAAAAACAATGCCATCATTGCCAGACCTGGCCCACATATGGTTGAAAAACCATTTGCCATGTCAGCAGTCAGCCAGCAGTGCCAGCTTGACACCAGATCTGGCCCACACCTGTCTGCTATGTGGGTTATTGTTTTGACCTTCATATGGATTGAATGACAAATTGTTCCTTTTAGATTTGTGATTAAAAAATTGTATAGGCATCAAAATTTGATATAAAATGTATTTTTTGGGGAAAAAGTAAGGGCGGTAGTTTAACATTCAAGTTCACTATTCCTCTTAACTCTCAAAGAGATAAAATTCTTGCTAAAACTTCTTTACAGCTTATTCATCCAAGCATTGCAGCTCTGTTACATCAGATTATCCTTTAAGTTTATCCATGTCGCCTCTCCAGAATCAAAATCTTTTTATCTCTTCATTTACATGACTTTAATTCGACTCTTGGTTTCTAACTTTCTGCTGGTTTGATTTGTTAAATTGAACCAGACCTGTCTCTAAAGGGAGACTTCACACGAGGTAAGCTTAATTAAAATCAGCTGGGCAGATTCATTTAGCGCAGCAGATTGACACAAAGGGGACTCGTAAAGGAAGAAGAAGCTGTACCCTAAATGACTCCGCTGATGGCTATAATGTTTGTTCATGTCCTTATTTTACCCTTCCTGATCTGAGTGAAACGTAACACACCGTTACTCATCAACCAAAATAAAATTTGGGTTGCCACTGGGTCATCTTACCCCTCTGGTTTAACATAAAGTATCTTTACAACCTAATTTAGATTGGTCACAAAATTTTATTAAAATATTCATGATTTCCTGAGGATGACTTAAGACATTCTTAACCTCAATTTTATGCCACGGCACACTCACTCGTAGGAACAAATGACAGCTCTGTGAATAAGCACGGTGTGAGAAAAGGGCTAACCTACTGTATGTGCAGTTTGACATAATAAAGTGAGAGACTAATGCAGATCAGGGAGGACAGGTGGTGGGTGAGCTCAGGTGACAGGAACACAAATTAAATCTAACTAGTTGGAATTTTCTGTCTTGTGACAATTTTCAGATGTAAAAATTCATTAATCTTTATGGCTTTACTAAATTACATAGCTTCACTATCAGATGGTCAAGCCTGCAGGTGACATTTTAGGCCTTTGTACAGTTTCGATACACAGTCTGCAATTTATTTTTTGTTATCTGAATCCATTTCTCATATAAATAAAAAAGCTTTGTAACACAAGTTGTGTCTCGGTCAAGTGTTGAAAGCACATGTAGACCACGCTCCACAGAGGCCACACCCTTCGAAGTCCAGGTAGACTGAACATAATGGCTGTTAAATTTGACAAGCTAGTCTTTAGATGGTGTAGTAAATACACACTACCCGTTACCATGGTGTTACATTTTAAATCCCATCACCCATAAACAAGGTTGGGAAACATCAAATTACATTTACTCGTGTTACGTATTAATTATGTATTAATTACGTATTAATTATGTGTGCATTGTACTTTTTTTGAGTGATCATTCCAAACTATACTTTTACTTGAGTAGGTTTTATAGCAAGTATATTACATAGTTACATCTGGCATTTTGTCGACCGCAAATTATAGTCAGCTGCATCCTTCGTTTTGGGGGTTTTGAGGGCTGCATTTGTTGGCAGCATGAGAAGGAGCTCACAAAATGAGACAGCCTTGGTCACGGTGCAGTGATGTAATCTGCCTACAGATGCAGGACGCAGCCCCTGGTTTGAAACACAGTGACATGTTTGCTCAAGTCTCCATAAAGTAACAGACCAAAACATACTGCAGTTTCAACATCACTCTGTTAAACCCAAATAAAGTCAAAATTTACTTCGACAAAAGAAATGCAGTCCATCCAATAAATGGCTCAGTGAAAAGCATTTCTATAAATCAAAAAGTTAAAAGAAGATGCCAGGGATGTGAGAGAGGTTTTCCTTTTAAGGGCCACTTGTAGTCTGAAATAAAGTGCAGGAGCTGTAGTTGTTGTGGCAATCCTCCCAGAACAGAAATTATAGTCTGTTTGCTAGTTTAGATCATTTATTAGGGAGGAGACTTGTGAACCAGTTTGTACATTTTTATGGTTTAAGTGCATTTACATACAACTCCTTTTCTTCTTCAATGGTTAATGTCACCTATATGGAAGCAAATAATATTTTCTTTACAGCCAGTTGCATATTATGAAGCAGCTTAAAACCTGATACTTACCTTATAGCATTCCAATGACTGAAAAATGCAGTAAAAATAGAAAGGTAATTTTATAGCCCCCATTTGGTTTGGTCACTTTTGGTTTACTGTAGTTACTGTATATGATATTGCACCACTGTAGAAAGGAGATAAGTACAAACATCAAACTATTGATACACACCTGTGGAGAAAATTTTTGCTTTTTTTAAATTAATTTTACACTCTTAAAATTATACCTTCTGATAATTTTGAGTTACCCATCAGTAACTGTTTTAAATTACTTTTTGACAACTTTCAAAGAAGTTTGAACAAAACTAGACAAAGGTACAAAACCTTGAAGTTGAAGCTAAATCAAAAATAATATAATTATACTTGTATGTGTCACATCTAAACCAGAATCTGTTTTTATTTATTTTTTGTTTGTTTTATAATATTTTTTGATTAGGTTTATTTATGCTTAGTTATTGTCTTTTCATTTAGTCAGTTCCCCCCTGTGCTTCTGCGCCACCAGCCATAGAATAGATGTTTTTTTAGCAACATTTAATTTATACAGTATACAAATAAATCAGCCTTAATTTTTATTAAGAAAAATAAAAAAGAATGTAATCATTTACATATTTAAAAAAAACATGCAAACACTATAAATTAAGCAAATCAAGAATGCAAAAGCAATTTGTTTCCTTCATTACAATAAAAGTACTACATGTACTTATTCATATTCAGCTTAAGCTTAGTGCTTTTTTATATAACAAACATTGTCTAAATAAATATTTTAAGTATCCATTATACATTTTGCATTATTTACTAACTTTAAACTTAAACTTTTAAACTTTAAACTAACTCTAAATCTGATTTGGCCGCAATTGTAACGGCCTAGTTGGATAAGTTGCTAGAAAAGGTCCGTTTTTGGTTGTAGTTTTAATGAATTCTGCGTATTTGCTATCAAACCTAAGTGTTCAAAGATATCCTCTTAAACATAAATATCCAACAAGGCATGTGACCACATTTTGTCTGGCCAATTTTTTAAAGAATCACAGTTTATTGTCTTGCAAAACTGTAGAGTACACAGCAAAATTGAAAGTGTTAATTTAGCTCAGTGTTAAATTTAACACTTTTTCTGAGTTTACATAATTCTCACAGTTTCTGAGTAAAAATTACACTTTTAAAGTGTTAATATTTAACTCTTTAATAGTGTTAAATATTTGACAGCACTGGTGTTGTTTTATGACGCTGCATAATTGCACTTTCAACTCAAAACTGTTATTCCATTTCACTATAAATGTTAACATTTATTGTTTTGTTTTTCAATACATTTAAAGTGCATTCTGTATTTATTAGCCTAACATACAATATCAATGTAAAGGCCCCCACATACTCGGGCGTACTTCACTCTGTGGAGGTCCGCGCGGACTCAATGCGGACTCGAAGTGGCCGTCCACCGGACTGGTCCGTGCAGAGATAAATTTTTTACGTCTGTGTCCACGGTGTCGCACAATAAACTGTCCGCCGAGTTCACATCAAACTGTTTTGGATGCGACACCTTGCTTATAAAGTTGAGAATCGATGTCATTTGTGGATGAAATGGAGTCAAACTTTGAAGAGTGTCTCATGGACGAGTTAGAAAACTTTATGATACGTCAATCAAGGAATCTAAAGACTTTCAGCGAGCAACAAATTTGTGGGAGGAAATAGCTCAGACCCTGGGTTAGGTAAGTTCGTTTCTTTTGTTGTTTTAAAGCTAAAATGCAAACTCTCTCTTCCTCCTCGTCCTTGACGCCATGACTAATTGCGAGAAATTAAAGAATTTGTCAGGCGGTCAGTACGCTCGAGTATGAAGTCACAAACATCAGTGGACGATATGCTCGGAGTACACCTGAGTATGTGGGAGCCTTAAGTTTTCTGGCTACAGCACAGACCTGTTGAAATCAACTCTTTAAGTGTTGTATTAACACTGTTTATCAGTTTACAGAACAGCACAATGGAGTCACCCTTCACACACCAGGAAGTACCTCTCACTCATGGTGTCAATTTATAGCCAAGAACACAGACTTAAACATAAACATCTAACCAACCTGAACAAGAAAATTAATCAGAACTAATTTTTACTCATGAACATTTTTAATAGACTACTTAGCATTCCTTGCTTTGAATTTTTTTGGGCAGAGCTTTTTAAACTCTCTCTACAGTTAAGACAGCCCTGATAAAAATCAACTCTGTGAAATGACACCAACACTGGCTGTCAGTTAACTCAAAGTAAAATAACACTTCAGCAGATGAAATCAACGCTGAAAACTTCAAACTAAAATTTTAACTCACCGGTTTTTGCTGTGTAGACCTCACCTTATTATTTTGGTTATTATTATGACACCCAAACATCTAAGAGCATCACAGAGCTATTAGTGCTTAATTAGTCACAGTAAAACTATATATTTTTTAATTTTTTAGTAAGGCAGAGAGGTGAACACAGAGTGCTGTCAAGAGTTCAGCCTGACTTGCTTGAGGGTCATTGTCAGGTAGGGAGTATAACTGGGCTGGTACATCTGTCAAACGGTGGTGTAGGTGTCATAAGGTGATCTCAGGAAGGAACCCTCCTGTAAAACTGAAGGGAAGCTCTGCATCTACACCTCTAACTCTCTAATTACAGAAACTAAATTAAAGATTAAGATGCAGCAAAAAGTAAACTATCTCAGTAAACTTCACTTCATTTAGATCAGGGCTGTTCAACTAAATTGCTCCAGGGGCCACAGTTACTGCAGGCCAACAGCACAGGGGCCCAACCTCAAGCAATTAAAGTTATTATGTAAATAAACCAAGTATTAAAAAGATCTTTTAACTTTGAAATTATTATTTTGCTGTATTTAATCATGAATAAAATATACAGAACCCAATGTAATAAAAGTAGTGATAATAAAACAATATGAAAAACAAAAAGAACACATGATGCCTCTTATTTAACACAAATATTATTTAGACATCTCTGACTTGCCAAATGTTTAAACCAATTTTATTTTCATTTTCATTGTTTTATCTTCAGCTGCTTGCAGTTTTAACTGTCTTAAATGTTCATAGAAATTGTTTTTACCAGTTTCTAGCCAAGGTTCTGACGTTTCCGTAGATACCACACACGTCTATGTCTAACAAAAAAAAAACTACTTAAAGCAATTAAAGTTGTAAACTGGAGGTTTGGGCTTAAGAGATGAATTAATCAATTGGCAGGTCGAACTTTGGTCACTCGCCAGTTGAATAGCCTGGATTTAGATGGTGTTCAGACATCAGTGTTGGGATTTTTTGTCATTTTACTTGAAGTTCTAAAATGTTTGCTCAAGTGTTAATCTGTGCCTCAGCCTTAGTAGAACTGACTTTCATCCCAGCTGCTTTACACTTGGCTGCAAACTGCCCCAGTGCATGCTGAAGGTCTTGGCCTGAAGATGCCAACAGAACTACATCATCTACTTACAGCAGAGATAAGACCCTGTGGTTCCCGAACCAGACACCCTCCTCTCCATGACTGTGCCTTGAAATCCTATCTATAAACACTTCAAAAAGGATTGGAGACATGGGACAGCCTTGGCAGAGTCCAGTCCACACTGAGAACAAGCTCGACTTTGTCCCAAAAATGTGAACACAGCTCTTTCTTTGGTTATACAAAGAATGGACATAAATTGAGCTGTCTCTTTTTTAATTTTTATTTAAAATATGAGTTTAGAAAATGTTTGCCAATTTAAATGCTAACCTGCTATCTTTCAGTCACTGACATTGCTCAAAACCCTATTATGCATTAGTTAAATTAAATAATAAAAGATTATTAGCTTGAAGCCGTCGTGCAATTTGTGCCATACCTGTTATTTGAAAGTAACCTTAAACAGTTATTGTACATGTGGCCCTATTATTACACATGCTGTTGATTTAGTGAGTAATGCTCATTTTCTTTTACAGGCTAATCACTGTATTTGATCTTTAAAGGTAATAAATCTAATTTTAGAGTAGGATAGAGGACAGCTGAGAAAAAAAGACGTGGTGTCAAAGCATACAGGATGCAGGGAGAGGACAAGAGAGGAGCTATTTGTGTGGGATAGCTGCACAAGAGGTTGCTCTTCTCTGTGTCATTTTGCTCCTACAGCTAAATTACACTCACTATAACCACATGGAACAATGGGAAAATGACCAGGTTTCTAAAATTGCGCAGAGGACAAGTGGCACTTTCAATCCTCAAAAGCAAGAGGTTTAACTAAGTATGTATTCGCAGCAGTGGCCAAGGGAGTATGTAAATGTGCTCATTTATACTGTGGCTAATTCAAGGGACAAGCAGGAACACAGGTAAAAGACAAATTTGTAATGGTTTTAGTTTTAAAAATGTTGTGTGTGGACACTTTCAAGGGTAAAATAAATCACAAAAGGGCACTTTGTCTTTCGTATAAATTGTTCTAGGTAAAAAAAAAATGATCAAGACACAACTTAAAGTGAACATAAATTTAGCAACAAGTCTACTTTTACGATGAACAGTGGAGATCAAAGCAGGTAGACATGACTACGTCAAAATATAACATATTTTTTGCATATATTTTGCACAAGATAAACAAAAAGCTGGCAATAATTGGTAAGTTGCCAAATTTAAAGTATACAACAAAACTGTATTGAGTTTAGAAATGACACATTTCTAAACTCATTACACTGTCACCAGATGATCATGAACCTGTTAAACCGTTGAGTATAGGTGCACAGAACACAAAGTGTGGATGAACCAAAATTTTCTTCAGTTGATTAAAAATACAACTGAAGTAATTATTTTTGGAACAAAAGAGGAGTAATCAAGAGTCAGCACACAGCTTCAGTTATTACAGCTTGAATACTGATCAGGCCCAAAATCTGGGTGTAGTGATAGAGTCAGATCCGAACACATAAAGACAATTACAAAATCAGCCTTCAATCACCTGAAGAACATTGGATTAAAGGACTATTGTCCCTGCAAGATCTTGAAAAACTCACCCATACATTTCCTTTAATGGAATCGAATACTGCAAGAGTGTCTTCACAGGTCTGTCTATAAAGTCCATGAGACAGCTGCAGCTGATTGCTAAAACTAAGAAAGTAGATCACATTACCCTGTCTCTCAAAGAATAGACATTAAAATATTGCTTTTAGTTTATAAATCACTGAATGTCTCTGTACCAAAACACATTAAATATTTGTTGTCAGTGTGTCAACCTTTCAGATCACTAAGGTCTTCTGGTTCAAGTCTAGGGCAACATTCAGTTTTTATGCTCTACTAGTCTGGAACAAACTCCCAGAAAACTGTAAGAATGGGAAAACCTTGAGTTTTTTTAAATACGGGGTATTATGTATTTTCCAGGCACAGTTCAATACTATACCACAATCAACTAAATACGTTACCTTCAGTTGTTAAGAAAAATCTGTTTATATAAAAAATAAATGACTCTTCATCATAGCCAATCTAAACACCTTGAATATGGCCAATGTCTCTTTAGGCGTTTTTGCACTGCAGGGCCGGCCCCGGCCCGGCTTCTAACCCGGGTTTGTAGTTTTTGCATTTGCCTTTTAGGGCCAGCTCCAGCCCGACTTCTGGAACCTGGCCAGGTGAGGTTCTAACCGGGC
>JARVJO010000165.1:6620549-6639706 GCA_031762555.1 Cynodonichthys magdalenae | reverse complement strand
CCTCTAATTGCACTTAACTTAAAGTGACCTTCCTGTTTAACAACAGTGTATTAGATCCAAAATTCACAATAAAAAAAGAAAATAAATGAACAAACAATTAGATAAAAATAAAAAGGAAAATACACATTTATATATACATATATAAATATATACATCTCCATACATATGTACTAGTTTGTAATATGTTTGTATATGTAAAGTTTGATTTGACGTCTAAAGAATTATGAGACATTTTACCCACTTTTCAGTCGCACCAATATGAGTAAAACTTAAACCATTTAGTCTCCTCATTCCAACTGAGAAGGTAAAGAATACTTATGTGAAGACCTATTTATGTTTGTAATGGTGGATAAAAACACCAAAGCCTCTGTCTCATTAAAGGGTCAGAAACACTGAGCTGTGCACTTTGGCCAGATCTTTGTAAAAGATTGGGCTGAACTTCTATTTATTTTGGAACTAGGACAAGAGAGCATGCAAACTCCACCCAGGAAGGCCAAGATCCGAGACCACAGCTCCACCCCACTGTGCTGACAAGATTTGACAAATACAAATGAGACCTAACTTATATATTTGATTAAATCTACCAATCAGAAGGAAGAAATTCAACCAATACCACCATATTTTGGAAAAAGTTCTGGTGAAAGATGTTAATTTTTACTTAATGATTTTCCTCAAGAAATAGTTAAGTTGTTAAAAAAAAAAAGTTGAATACTTGATGAGGTTTTCCTTATAGAACATTCCCCAGTAGGTTAAAATGAACAAACTGAGGAATTCTATTTTAAAATTTACTTTCTTTCCCAATCAAATGAATATTTGATAGTCTCCTAGTGTAAAAAATAAGGAAACCATCATTTGTATTTCTAGACAAGTCTCCAGACAGTGGCATGAGATGAGCTACACAGCAGGGAGGAGAATCTTTATTAAACCTGCCAAAGCAAACTTCTTGGTTTTCTCCCCAGAACGGATGCACTGATATGGTGAATTATGGCTGTGGTTTCCTGAGAATCTGGCCAAAAAAACACTGATTTAGACAGATCACACGTCTGGGCTCTGAGCGTTCCTCAAACACTGTTTAAACAAACGTCTTTATTCTGAGGAGAGAGGAATGCAGTCGGCTCTGAGTGAAAAACCCGTCACCTAACAGTTACATTTCCAACATGGCAACCATGACATCAGAGTCATCGGTCTTCTCTGCTGACAACTTAGCAAAGTTTGGTTGCTGTTATACAAACGTGGCTTTTTGGCTAAGAGATGCCAGCAGCTGTGGATTATAGGGAGAGTTCAATCACTTTGATGTGGGGTTTTGTGAAAAAGTTATGAATAATTAGGATTTTACTTGTGGTCAAAAGCTGTCTGATTGGATGGACAGCGCAGACTGTGGAAATAAAGCTTGTCAAACAGGACCAATGAGCTAACAGCTGGTCTAAATGTAGTCAAAACCAAAGTGGATCAAACCACCTTAAAACAGCTTTAACTTCCAAAACTTCATACCTGTTCTTATGCTGTCTTCATCACTAGCAGCAGCAGCTAGCGGAGGCAGCCTGAGTAAGCTCCAGTGAATCTATCATATTTCTGCTAGAATAATACAAAATTATCAGCAGTGTAAAAGTTTAGTACAAATATTGCAAAAATTACAGCACTAATAAGCTGATTACAGGTTGTGAGAGGCTGTGAGTGAAGCAGAATTCAGCAGGTGTTCTCACTGAACGTGCATTTCTGCCTGAAATTATTTATTTCATGCCTTATGGTCATGTGTGTTTAAAGACATAACTTTTGGACTTCTGTGATCCCATCAGTGAAGATCTCTGAATTAGTTCATGAGAAATTGTGTCTCGCTGACATTGCTGCATGATGAAAATTGCAGATTTTTCTTCTTACACCATGCTGAGACCCAATCTTGTGCATTGCTCTCCGACAGAAGTAGTTTCTTACAGGGTGTGTGCCAAATATTGTGTGAACGGCCAGAACATTGCGGGCGTTTTATGCACAATGGTTGTAGTAAGCTACTACGATGAGCAGCAGCTGAATGAGGCTAATAAAAAAATATATAGTCTTTAAAACTGTTTTAGCAAAACTTCTAAAAATAGTTAAAAAACTTGTTTGCATGGAGGTAGAGCGGAGACACAGGCTTTCTGGTTATTCTGTCAGAGTGCACTTTGGTTGGGGAGTTCCCACACAACTTGAAATGGTGGAGGTCTCTTTGTGACAAATTTACAAAAATAGTGCTTCTCTTCTTCAACGCCTGAAATACCAAATCTTCCTACTCTAACTGAATATATCCATCCCCTCTGCCCACGGTGCTGCATTTGCAGCGCTGCAGGACTCTGAGTATATACTGTCCATGTGAAAAAGACTGTCCCACAATCACGTCAGCGAGATCCAATGTATTGTGAACCAGGCCTGCAGAATGAAATAATTTCTATAATCAAAGACGTGTCAAAGAACCACCTACAAAAGGTAAGGTACACATCCACAGAAACCCACTTCAAAATGACTGAATTACTGTATTCCATCAACAGCAACAGTCACCTCTACTCAAAAAAAGAGAAGTTTATTTAGTTTGATACATAGGGCGGTTTTTAGTGAAATATGTATACATTCAGCTTTACAAGAGTTATCCAGGCAAAGTCCTAAAATACACAATTTACAATTTCGTATACATGTTTCAACACAGTTTAATAAAAGCATAAAGGCCTAATTCCTTTTTATTTAGTATACTATTAAATTAAAATGATTCTGTTATTTGTAATGGTTTAAGAATAAGTTAAAGTTTTTATAATAAATGGCTTCTGGCGGGAGTTCTCTGAACAAACAAAAGAATGGCACAAAAGAAAGACCACACACCCATACAGACACACCCTCACACACACAAAAACAACAAGGTTTAAAAGTTACAAAAGTTAAGATGTTAATTAATCCATATCCAGAGATGAAACGCTTAGACGTGTACTTCCATTGAAACCAGCAACTAAATATTACAAACATGGTCAGAGGGCCGGGGTATACAGTACACTTCTGTCTTCTCAGATACTGACCGGGGGATGTGAGCGCTGTGAAATCCATTAGCAATAAGAAGCGCATAGCTTTTTCCTTTGATTTTCCAAATTCTGTGGAAACACCCCGATGACTCACTGGCCTGTTTAATATTGAACACTTTTCCTTTGTCTCCGACTGGTTAAAAGGATTTATAGAAAAGCTGTAGCAGTGCCAATGATATTTCTGATATTGTCTGAGTGAGTGCGTGCCAGTAAGTCACACTCTATTAAAATAATGCAAAAAAAACTGTGCAATTTTAAACAAAGTCCCTTCTTCTTTTGTCACTCAGTGGAAATCGTACTGGTGCCAGTCTCTTGGGTTTATGCACTCTTCAAAACACAGCAAATACTTGAAATAAGTGAAAAAATAAAACATCTCTTAGTGGTGAAATGAAGCACGGCTCAATTAGCTTCTCCATAAGCAGAATACTGAGTCTGTGAGGAAAAGGACGGGATGAAGCGTTGGACACAGCAGAGAGAAAAAAAAATAAAAAATCAGCCCAGCATTGATACAGATGTGCCTGCAAAAGGCAAGGTGCTCCGAGAACAACATAAAAGCATGCTGGAGAGAGAAACAATCCCATTCTCATCATCATACTATGTTTGTCCAACTTTGGTTTCTACCTTTAAATTTATTCAATGGAACTGATATGAGTTATTCATACAAGTATAAAATGAGGATGGTTAATACTTTGAACAAGGTCCTTAACTAAAAAAAGAAAAAAAAAAGAAAAAAAACAAACAACTTCTCAAAACAAAAAAAGACCAGATCTTTAAGCGAAACGCTGAACTATATTTGCGTTTTAGCGCAGCGTTTTTACAAAGTGTGCAAAAGTCAGTGTGTGGATAGTCCACAACTTTCTGAGAAACTCAGCTGAAAGAGAAGAGGCTCTTCTTCTTAGTGTGTGTTTGAGTGTGTCATGTTCACAGGAACAGGTTTTTGTGCGTTTGTCGTCTAAATCAGGGAACAGTAGCCGCCGCAGCTTCCCCCTCCGGCATCTTCGTCTGTAAGCTGAACTGCTCTGCCGTGCGTCTCGCTCTGCCATAAACCAGGGGTCTGGATGATCTTTTCTACCAGCTCCTCAAACGCACACTGAACACCATCCTTTGTCTTTGCGCTTGCCTCTGGAGAGGGGGGAGAAGAGTGACAGGAACAGTTACAGGCAAACAAAAAAAAAAATAGGGAAATATTCTGTAAAAGACAAGAAAGTGAAGGAAGGTGAAGAAAGTGAAGGAAGGAGGGTACCAATAATACCAAACTTGGACAACTATCACAACTTGTTCATTTGAGTATATTTATATTCTGTAGATTTACATATTTATTGACAACCTCCAGAATCAACACCAGTTCAACACCTTAAAGTAATAAGGGCTACAACCAAGCAACAGCAATAAGACCAAGGAACTCTCCACACAGGTCAGAGACAAGCCTCAGATCATACATATACATAATACAAACCCTGAATGACACAGAGCACTGTTATTAGAAATGTGAAAATACCTCTACCATTGCAGACAACCTGCCAAAAGAGAGTGAACAAACCAAAACATGTGCCGGCAAGGAAGGCACTAATCTAACATGCAACCAAAAACAAACAAAAAAACAAAACAAAGATAACCCTGATGAAGCTGAGTAGCTCTTCCACAGAGAAGAAAGAACCTGTCCACTCGGACCACTATAAGCTGCACAGAGCTGGGCTTCATGGAAGAGTGGCCAGGAAAAAAACATTGCATAAAGGAAAGAAAAGGCAGACTGATTGAAATTGGCTGAGAGGCACATTGGAGACCTGTTAAATACTGAAAGAAGGTCTGGAGCAAAGCTAATGTCTCTCATCATGCTGAAAACACCATCTAGGAAGGTGGGGGTGTGTGTGTGGTGGGGGTGGGGGTCAACTTCCCGCAGTAAGAACTTAAATACACAACTGAGGCTAACATGAGAGACTTGGTGTTAGATTTACTAAAACAAGTAGCTCCGCATAAGATTTTAATTTAAATAGTTACATTTTCTGTTTACTGATCCTAAATAGGGATGTACGATATATCGGCATTAATATCGGTGTCGGCCGATATTGGTAATTTTTTTGAATATCGCATCAGTCCGATATAGAAAACTGAGCCAATATTAACATCCGATATTGATTTCCTAATTTTTAGCTTTGCGTTTCTGTTTTGGGAGGGGAGATGGTTGGTTGAGCAGCATCTGTTTGATCATGATAGTGATTTTGATGCTGCTCAGCCAGGAATAACAGAAGTAGGAGCCATGTCAGAGGTCTGGTTGTTTATTTACAATATCAAAAAAAGACTCAAGTGTATTTGTGTGTGTTTTTGTGTAATATCAGTAAATATCGCTTATCGGCCATAACAGCAATAATTACGTCGGATATCGATATTGGCTGAACTTTTCTTATCAGTGCATCCCTAATCCTAAATCTTGTTTGTTTTATATGATAAAAAAAAATATCTTGCATCCTTAAGTGACCAAACCTTTCAGGATGTAAGGCCACAAAGACAGAAAACCAAAGGCAGGGAATACTTTTGGCACCACAGACTTGAATTTCATACCCAAAGAGTGAACTCTTAATTTCAGCTAACACGCTAACACAGCATTTTCCCTTAAGGCTTTGTCATGCTATAATGTTTTAGACAACTTAAGAACATGTTTTCTGACTATGCAGATTTTTACACCGAAGATGGAATAAAAAATTACCCTGGAAGCCCTTTTTTGGACGTATATATACTGCAATGCTGATGATTAGATCAAATATATAACATGTGAGTTCTTTAGTCATAAGAGATCTGTTGTGTAAAACGTTATAGTGTGACAGGGCCTTCACTTAATGAACATTAGGACTATGTTGACATTTGTCTTTTCAAAGGCAATCCTTCACTGATAAATCACAGAAACCAAAAGCATCAAAGCAAGCTGAAGAGGATTTATAAAACCTGTTTTATGAACAGAACTATGCAGCAATCTTAAGCAAGTATGGATGGTATTTTAAAGGCTGTTTTTTTGTGTAACAGTCAGCTGTATTTCATGCACTCAGCCGGTCTATGTGGGGCAAAAACTTACCTATGAAAAGCATGGAATGTTTTCTTGCAAACTTCAGCCCTTCAGCTCGGTCTACCTCGTGGTTTTCCTAAAACACAGGAGGGGTAAAGGCTTATTTGAAGTCTGTTGGGCAGAACTGTCAACTACTGGGGTCAACAAAAGGCAAAAATATTTTCACAGACCTGATATTTTACTCCTCCCACAGTACTTTTGGTATGAAAAAAAGTGCTGCTTTAATCAAATCTTAAAGGTGTTTTTTTGGCACAAGATATATTTAAATGGGTAGGAGTTAAACTGTCTCTAATAGAGATAAATTTTTTTTTTTTGCTTGTCTGAGGCAGTGCAGAGTGATGGGTCTTGGTAAGGGAATGGAGCAACTGTATCTTCCACTAGGTGCAATGATGGAGTTGGGAGTAGATTATTCTTTAGCCACCCCAATAATTTGAGAAAACTATACTTAAAAGCAACACAAAAACTAGAAAGCAGAGTTTCCTCAAATGATCAGGGTGGTTGCTTACATATATATTGGATTTTATGGCAACCCAATATTTGATAGAAACCCTTTTTACATCTAGATGCAGCCACAAATGAAAATGGAAGTCATGCCTCGCTTAAATTATTCAGCTCAAAAGACAGACGGAGGGCAATTTCACACTTTGCTCCGAGACAAGAGGACAAAAATATATAATACCACTAAGCTCTAACCAGCATGAAATCAGATGAAGCCAACTTCTAAAATCTTTATCTGCAGCTCATTTGTAATCCACCAGTCTTGTTGTTAAACACATTGAGAAACCCAAACATTTTGTACTTGACTGCAAACCCACTAACCTTATCAATTTTGTTTCCCACAAGCATTTTGACAAGGTCGTTCCTTGTACAGTACGTCTCCAGCTCGTTCAGCCAGTTGTCCAACTTGGTGAAGGTTTCCCGTCGTGTGACATCATACACTGGAGTAATTCAAAGGAAAAAAGCTCAGTTTTCCTTAAAAAAATCTTACAGATAAATCCAAACAGAGCAATTGAGCATCTTGCAGAAAGCTCAAGTCATAAAAAAAAGTCTTGAATTTGATTGACATGCATGCCTACAAGTAAAAATTGAATAGGGCTCCCAAAATGAAGTTATACCCGTACAAGTTTAATTGTTAAAATTCCACTTGATACTTTATCTTACCTGCCATGTTTTGTTGCATCTACAGTAACTACTATTAGGAGTTTTTACAGAAAACCCCATAACTTGGCTTCCCAATGCAGAAAGCAGTCAAATCGCAAAAACAAACAAAAAAACTATCTTGATTTAAACCAGCATGATTGTCACTAAAAAAGTGAAGTTAATTAAACTCTATTTTCCTTTGAATTTCAAATTATCTAAATTTGACAGTTTAAATTTCTTTTCACTTAGATTTGGATTAAATATAAAAATCTTGTTAATAAGTTTTCACTTTAAAACTATTTATTGCTTATTTATACAGTATGTGACGCAGACAAAAAGGCTTCTAAAACCTACTTTAAAAATTTTTTTTAACAGAAAACTTTTTAATAAGCATTTTATGTGGTTTATTCTCTTTACATTGTTAATTTACTATTAATAAAATTACATTTGATTTAAAAAATAAATAAATACATCCACTATGGTTAACTTTGTCAAGATGGCTATATTTAGGTCAACCTCTTTAGTGAAGACCACTATAGGCATATGTGAGGCACATACACAGGTTTAATGAATGATAGAGCTTTACTCACCCAGGATGACTCCCTGGGCACCTCGATAGTAACTTGGTGTTAGGGTTCGAAAGCGCTCCTGTCCAGCAGTGTCCTGCAAAGCAAGTAGATGGACATGAGGACAAACGGGCAGAAATAGTGATTCAAAAGCGCCATCTTGTGGTGACTAAAAAGAACAACTAGCGAGCTTGCGTGGTGCCATAGATGAATCTGACAAGTATGTTTTTGACAGAAAAGAGTTTGTATAAATTAGTGTTTATTAAGTGATGACAAGTTCATTAAGTTTGTAACTTACCCATATGGCCAGCTTTGCCTTGTTGCCATCCACAGAAAGGGTCTTCACCTTGAAGTCAACACCTAGACAAGAAAAATGGACACAATTACCTCACCCTGCTCCAGACCCTGTATGATGACTCTTACAGATTTGATCAATTACTGCCAAGAATATCATATCAGGCAGACAGACAATAATTACTAATGATGAATTATCAAAACACACATTACCACACACTGTCTGAACTTTTGGTAACCCATGATACTCAGACGGGCATTGTGCCCATCCCATGTCTTTTAGATTAATTATGCTGTGACTGTGCATTCATATGACTGTGGGTTCATGTCCTGAACTAAAAACAATACAGGCCTAGAATAAAAAAAAAAAAAGAAAGAAAATCCCACCACCTGTTAGAAGGCTCAGTGAATATTCGCCCCCAAAAAAATCCCACTAAGGTCCCAGTGGACCAGACATTTACATGAAAGCGACGAGTCCACCCCTCCTTCATCTGAAAACAGTAAAGCTTCTTTGTTGTTTTTGTACAGAACGTGTGGTGTCTGGATGTCAGATCAGTCTGACTCCTAGCATCCACTGACAGATTTACCAGATTAATGTGCACTTGTGACGTGTATGTACTGACACCTGGGACCAGGGAGGGGAGATTGGTTCAGACCAGAAGAGGGAAAGAGGAGAACAAAGAGGGAATTGATGACAGGCAAAGAATATAAGGCAGACTTGTATTAATAATCAATATGTGAAAGGTCAAACTGAATAACAGCTTAAGGGTGTGTTGTATTAATGACAACCATCGATACATCAATATAAATATATTGTGGAACTGCTTTATGAAATAAGCAAACATGGAAATGCAGGATCCTTAATCATCGGTGGTTACCAGGAAAATCACAGCAATCACCCTATTTAGGCTAAATAAGAACTTGCTTGTATCATCTCTGATGAAGATGCTTCTCAGTGAAATCAGAACAGTTAAACTCAGAAAGTAACAAATGAAAAGAGGGAATTTCAGATTTCTAGTTTAGAAAACTAACCGGAACACTATCCTGAGTCACAATTACAACTTGTAAAGTCCAAAGATCATTCACCGGCTCGGACTACAAAATCAAACATGGCTAGCACAGTAATAAACTATGTACTGGTTCCTCTGAGTTCGGACCACTCCAAATCAGTCACACACAGTTCTGTACAAACTGGTGAAATGTGTTTCTACTGCGTTTGAATTAATTAAATGCAGAGTAATTCAATATTATTGGCTTGTACTGAAAGTAGTATTTGCTTAATCACTGAGTACAACAATTAGCAAATCCATCTGATTTCCGAAGTGTATCTCACTTTTCAGCTAATGTGACATTGATCTCCTAACCTAAGCACCTAAGGAGCAGGCTCCAGCTTTGCCCAGATTCTGCTGTCTGACGTATACGGAGTTTAAACTAAACATTCCCCTAAATCTGGAACAATCACGGGTGCTGTAATTCATTGCATATCCAGACAGACTATTCCAGTGGAGTGTACATTACAGCATCTGTTGGTAATATCACAACACAACAAGGTTGCCACAACCACAGAAAGTCAAAGCTGAGCTGGTTTCTGCAGGCCAATTTGTTTATGGCAAATCTGTAAACAGACTTACATCATAGCTTATAAATACACCCACGGCATCACAGCATATACTCAAGTAGATATAAACACTAAAGAGTTGTGGTTGTTGAAATGATTTTTCTATGTTACCTTATATGGTCTTCATTTCCCCTTTATGAACAACTTATTGTTTTAACTGTTATGTGTCAGTCAGATAGGATGCTGGCAAAGATGTTGCCAATGTAAACATTCTACTAACTTAGGATGAACTGATACCAAATTTAAACAATTAATGTTGAGTTTAATAAGATGATAGTTCAAAGTTTCTTCCAGTCATATGTAGTGCAGGGCAGTACTCAGTTGTGCGACGGCTACAAGAAAAATTCCTCAAACTCTGTTGTTCAAAAACAAATTCAGATTTAAAAAAAAAATTTTCTTTAGCAAAAATACAGCAAGCCATGGCCTGTCTCTAGGACGAATGACACTTCTCATTATTTAAAAAAAAAACACAACAAAAAACTGTTAGACTGTTTTGAAACAAACATTTACAAAAACCTATTCTGCGGTAGCATGTTTGATAGTGTAATTTGGCATTTTTATTGATGTCATGAATTCTAAAAGTCCTGGATGAGCTGACATTTAGGAGGTGTTCACAGTGTTAACCAAAGTAGTGCTCAGTTATTTTAACAAACTACATGTATATTTACCATAGTTCATCATTTCCTATCTGGCCACCCTGCCTAGCAAGGAAACTATAGTGAATTTAAGTAGATACGTTTTTTTTTTATTGTTGATTCACCACAATAAACACTGAAAAAAAACACTAACATTTCCAGAGATTGTTCTTGTGTAAACAATTTCTCGTATCCTTTGTGTCTTCTATGCCTCAAACATGTCCGACTTCAGGTTTGATGACAAAATAAACACTATAAACTGACTGCTGCAGCCTAACTGGCTTTTTAACTAGCTAACATCAACCTGTCAGGCTTCCAACCTTACTTTATAAGGAGAAGAATGATGTAATGAAGTAATAAATTTAAAGACTGTGGTCAGTGGATGAAATGTGACACTGAATTTATAGAAGAGTTACTGTCAACACATTCACCTGTGTTCTCTTGCAAATTTAAAATAACTACAAATACATATTATAAATGTTATTGGATTATGTTACAAATTGTAATACAATCGTATTATGTTCATAGCAAAATGCCAAACAATTTATTGGTATTTTCTTAAGGTTGTATCTAAATCTCATACCAGCCGATGTCTACAATCAACACCACCAATACTCTCACAGACACAAGTTTTAGAAAGAGTTAATACTGACCTATTGTAGCCGATTGTTCTGGGTCAAATGTGTCATCTGTGAACCTTAAGAGGAGACTGTTGACAAAAAGAAAGACAGAAGATGATTAGACCTCGTTTTCAAATACAAAAAAATAAAAAATAAGGCCTTAAAACTGGCCGGCCTTTCTTCTTCTTTTGCTTTTAACAATGTAAGTTTTAATCTAAGGTCGGGTTCCCAGTTGCCTGGCTGGCAGACACTGCCCTGAGTCATCATTTTGCATATCCATCTGCTTCTATTGACCAATTTATCCTGGGCTTGGATTACATATACGTGTGCTCCAGATGATACAAGCAGACTGCTGTCACAAGGGCAGGGTTCATTTTTTGACCATGACTAATCAAGTTCAAAGTCTAACCAACTCTTTATATTATTTGTTTAATTATCCTGTAATTTAGAGCTGTAACTCTGGTAGTTGGTAGTAAAAATCTGCAGCACCCCCACCAGAACTGCTGGAAATGGGAAAAACAAGTGTCTCTTCACAAATTAGAACAGACCAAATATTGTCTCCTTAAAGTGAACAACTAAACAAAAATATTTGCCAAGGCATTGGAAACCTAGTCTCCGAATACAAATGAGTCACTTTTTCAGCCCTCTAGGATAAACTGAAGGTTATTATCACAAACTATTTAAAGAACCCGAGGCTTGTTCATTAGCCCTAATTATAGACAGCATGGCTACAATTATTTGTCAAATAACTTTCCAGGAGCTTTGGATATCTTCTCATCCATGTACCGTGTAAGGCTCTGGATGTCCCACTGTACTGACGGTAAATATTTGATGGTTGATGGCTAAAGCTTGGACAACAAACATCAGCAAATCTATCCAAAAATTTGGGTGGGTGGGTGGGTGGGGGGGCACAAACTGAACACATAAATATACTAAGCGTGAAGAGGCAGTGTTGTACGATTCATCTAGATCATGATTACGATTACATCTTTAACCATCAGGAATAAACACTTACGCTAGCCCAGTGCCCTTAGCAAAACCAGCACGAATTTATTTGTCTTTATTTGGTTTAACATGACAGTTTGGCTTGTACTACAAAACAAAAATGCAAGCAACCCTTCGTTAATGTACAGCCTTACCTTAAAGCTAATATTATTGCTGCTAGCTGGTTAGCATTATATCATTGAGCCACGACATCGATTTTTTTTAAGAAAAGCTTCAGCTTACCTGGACTTTCCGACGCCACTTTCACCTATAATCAATATTTTAAGCGTTGTCAGTATGTCGTCTTCCATTTTACTTTAAAACTATTCTATACTAATCACGTTATATACAAATAAAATACAAAGAACCGATGTTGCTTAACTTGCTCTCTTCTCACCCAGCTGTTAGCTCAGAGACAGGATCTCCGTGAGGATGTCTCACTCCAACAACTTCCGGTAAGTCATATTAGTATTTCCGGTTGTCTTAAACTTCAGATATTACAAAGAAAAAGTACACTACTTGCGTAAATTCAGATTCAGAATTTCCCGCTTGTTTTCCTGCCTTTGATTTTTTTCCTGTACGTTTGTTAAAATCTAACTACTAATGCGTACTTTGTTCGTATTTATTTATCAAAATGTTAGTTCATTCAGGATATGGAGGATGTTTTTAATTAGGACATTGCTAAAAAAACAGGACAGATGACATTTGCCAAAGGACATACCTGAGACTCTCCAAACATGTGGATGGTGGTTGGAGAGAGGGGTGACAGCATCATGTAGGGATGTTTGTCCTTCAGATGGGGCTTGGAAGTTGAAGGAAAGCTGGATAGATGGTGCAAAATATACATCTGGAAAGAAGCTTGTTATGGAATCTTCCAGAGATTTGAGACTGGGATGATGAAGCTGAAGCAATATTCCAGTGGTTTAAGAACCAGTTAAGTATACTGGAATGCAGTTCCAACTTGAAGGAGCAATTTTTCCATGAAAAATGGTCAAAAAGTCCAGTAGTTTGGTGAACCAAGTTTTTTGAGTTGAACCTGAAAAATCTTTCATAAGGTGGAGACACAAAATACTCACTTCCTTGTTGTTTCTTCTGTCATGATAAAAATACTTTGCATCTTCAAAGTGGTGTCTGTTTATAAATTAGACCGTATCAGACTAATACTTCACTCTTTAACAAGAATGTAAAAGTGCAGAAAACAAACTTGTGTGTAAAGTTTGTAAAAAAATACTTGTCCACTTTAGCAAACAAAATAGAAATTCATCATGATGAGGAATGTCAATTCTTGTTTTCTTTTACCAAACTTCAAATTCACACGTTGATCACACAGAGAAAACACAGTTTATGTTTTGTTTTTAATAAATATCTTGTCAACAGCACTGAGAGAAAACATGGTGAATGAAAGAAAAAGGCACTTTGAAAAAAAACTTCATAAAAAAAAAGGCTTGTGTGGTAATTCAGAGGCATTTGGGTAAGAACATTTTTAAGGTAATTAGGTACCAAAACAACAGTCCCATAGTGTAAGCAAAACTAAAAGTAACATAACTACCACAGAAATGATGTTTTTTGGTGTACTAATAAGGAAAAAAAGACCTGAGAATAAAAAAATCTCATTACATCATTGTGTTCACCACAACCATTTCATATTTTTAATTGTTTCTCAGTCGCTTTTATGTTAGAACTGTATACAAATAATACCTATAATAATAGTTCATACTTGCCTTCCTCTTGTCTTGTGACTCTTAACTCAATAAGAGTGAAATAGTTTTAAAAAATGTCAAATGTCATTCGTGACATTTCAAACTACTTTAATAACTACTGCATCATCTATAGGTACTGTTTGTACTGTAAATGTTCAGTTTATACTGATACTCATTATTGTTCAGAAGTTCTTATATCAATTCTTTACCACATATACACACACAGACATCACATGATGTTCAGCTACAGCTCAAAAACTCAAGTTACTTTTGGAAAAACAAAAATTAGTCACTGCAAAGCAAGGAGAAACAGAAGCTGATAAATTTACCTTCATGTGTTGTAAAAATAAAAAAAGGAAAGATTAATTCTCTGCTTATGCCGGTTCACTGGCAGGACATAAAAAAAACGGGATTTTACAAATATCTGCAAAAGTGCATCCTAAAAGTATATACACAGACTGGATACTGTACACCTAAAATCCACTGGGTATATGTTGTATGTGATAGTAAAAAAATAACAAGCGTAGTGGCCAAATGATACACAGTATTACAAAGCAACAACACAAACATATTCTCCTTCAAGCCAGATGCCAAACCAGCGGTAAATATTCAAGCTGTCAGATACTTCGTATCAGTGTTCAGAGAAATCTGCGAGACCATCATTTGCCTTCATATTTGGGATTGACCACAGTTGTGACGGCACTTTTGTAGATCGGATTTTCACCCTGTAAAACACACACAAACAGAAAACCATCAAAGTTGCAGTTAAAATTCAAAAGCACTTTAACCTCAGTGGAAAAGTTAGTCTTTGTGCAGAATATTATTCAAAAATGACACAGAAGTTATTTGGCAAAAGTACACAATTTCCAATGTATAATTTCCATTCATAATGTCTAAGTCATTTATTTAAAGCAGTTCTCTAAAAAAGCCATGCTTGTGTGTCAAACAGCCTTATATTTACTAAGATACTACACTCACTTACCAGATAAGGTTTTAGTATTTTCGCACAAACAAAGCTCCATATTTCCAAAGCCTGTGGTTGTTTGTGAATTTTCTGTCAAAGCACGCTCATGCAGTTCGTTTCAAACCTGAACAGAAACTTCACCCTACCTACTATATTGGCTCTACACTATTTTTGGCTTGACTTAAAAAAATAGATTGGTAAGACAAATAGTCCAGGAGTATTATGTCAATTTTAAGTCAAACCTGGAACAAATTTATAACAAGCTGAGACTTTCAGGATGTGTTCAGAAAGCTGTCAGAAATAAACTAAAAGTCCTCAAGAATACACCTTGGGGCTTTTTAGAAATTCTAGATGGTCTGTAAGCTAGTTGCCAACTTGATATGTTCCCATATTTTAGGCTCAAAACCTCATAAGAATGTGAATAATTAGTCTAAATATGTTTTTTGTGTGACATGGAATTCACTATCAAAACTATTTTAAAGATTTGACGAAGTCCTTATGCAGTTAAACATATGTTTAAATCTATTACTCAGGGCTATGATCAATTTTCATATCTGTAGTAATACTATAACCTTGAATATTCATGGATGTATTGAATACACAATTACAAATGATAAAACAGCATGATACATGCTCATTCTCAGTCAATCATCATCAGTTTCTGGAGAAACAGGAGTTGATTGTTCAGTTTCCAAGCCACAAAACAAAAAACATATTTTGACTCATTATTCTCATTTTTTTATGTTTTAAGCTTGTAATATGAGAAAATATCAAGCTGGCAGACATCTTGGACACCATTTTGAATTTCTCAAAAGCCCCATGGAAGATTCTTGGGGACTTTTAGTATGTCATTTCTGACAGTTTTCTGAACATATTCTGAAAATTTCAACTTGTTATAAATTTGTTCGTTGTCTAAACTTAATACTAATTGACTAGAAACAACCTATAAACCAAAGAAAGAAAGAAATAAGTTAGGAACTGAAGTCAGAGGTCACACAGAACCAGCCCATGCAGGAAGACCAAGCAGAGAGGAAAAGAAATACGAACTCAAAGGCCAGCGCCTTTACGTCCATAGTTTGGGTTCTGGAACTGATTGATTGGACTCTTGTAAATTGGGTTTTCTTGCTACAAGTGGAAAGTGACGACAGAAGAGAGTTTAGCAGGAAAATGAAGAACAGAAAAAAGGGACAAATAAATACCACACAGACAAAGAATGAGAGTAGCAAAAAGAAGACAATATAGCTGTTTTCACACATGAATATGAGGGGTGAGGGAGCGTTTAACTTTTCTGGTACGGAAGGAATTATGCAAAACCCCAGAGGCCTAAATTCACCAACTGCACTGCTTGCCTTTTGAGGGCACAAACTAGGATTTTGTACATCCGTCTAATTTCTGAAGTTCTCTCAAAGGAAATGTTTGTTCCAAACTCTGCTGCCTCAGTTGGCTCACATTTAAATGAGGCATTATTCATGTCAGTAAAGGTATAATTCAACCTATCTTTCAGGCACATATAGTTCAATTTTATAGCACATTCAGATAACTATGTTACCATCAGTTGTTATGAAAATGATGTATATATCAAAAATAAATTTGACTTTGCATCATAGTCTAAACACCTCAAAATTGGCCTCTTTAAAAAACCTCCTACCATTTCCAACACTCCCACTTCACGTCTTCACAACAATGCTTCAAGGGACGGGTGCTCTCTGGGGTGGAAGCTTTGTGTATATAGGAGGAGCTTTGTACCAGCAAGCATTTAGGCAGCGTCACATGACTACCACAGGAGATTCAAGGATTTCTCAAACGTGCATGAATGAGTCAAAGCAACACTCTGGGTATGTTGTTGATGAGAGAATGACATTATAACATGATATAAAGCTCAAAAAAGTCAAATTTGCATACTTCCCCTACCCCTAGACCTTAACTTAACATTAAAAAAAAAAAACTTTTTTTCTGTTGGTCACCTCTGTGTCTGGTGTATTTGTGGCAGGAGGTCAAATTTCCATGGTGTAGTGAGAGCAGCGGTGATCCAATGTGAAAAGAATGCAAACTGCTGAGACCAGCTGAAATTGATGAGATTGTTTGTGCTGGCATGTCATTAGTGCTATTTACTTTGTGGAAATGACTGTGAGATTAAGTAAATAGTCAGATTGATGCACAAAAATGGAGAAAAATAGGCATTGTTTCATTCTTTGTGTTGAAGTCAGTGTTTGATTTGCAACACATCAGAGCTGGTTATATTGTGTCTCCTTGAAAACTATTTTGAGTTAATATCAACTCCTTGTAGAATATATTTAAATGTATTCAGGACTGCAGTCCATGTGTGAAAACAGCTTTTGGATAAGAGGATAAATCGGGGGGGAAAAAAGGGGAAATAAGTGAAATTACAGTAAAACCTTGCTCAGTGACAAGACAGTAAACCCTTGGGTAAAGACCAGTAAAGGACTCCTCACCAACCTACCAAATCAACCAATGTTACTCAAAAACACTAAATTAAAAAAACGTAGCCTTTTTTAAAATACAGAGGATTCTCTTGTCCATTCTAGTCCTACTGACTGTGAATATACAGTAGTTAATTACTTTTGATAAATGAATCTCAATATTTATTTTGCTTTTAGTTTTTAAAAGCTTAATTGTCTAAAATTGTGTCTCATTTAAAATTGCTATAATTGATTTTATAAAAACCTAGGCTACAAATAACATAACAGTTTTAAACATAAAAGGAAACCTGGAGAAACATCATAATGAATGCCTTTAACTTCCTTTTAGGCTGTTTTTATCTTGACAATTAGTCTTTGAGCAGTTCACTGTCTGACAGTCTCTCACTTTGCCAAATTAAAGAGATGCAGGGACAAAGCCCGCCCTTCAAGAACGACCCCAACACACTGTTAAACAAACATATGCACCATCAAACTCTTTTTTTCACTGTGCTGTAACCAATGTCTACCACTAGATGGTGGAATCTTCCAGCAAGTGAATGTATCTGAACTCCAGCTTTGTGTCATATTGATGTTGGCAGATAATGTGACAGGAGGAAGGTAGCGGGGAGGGCAGAAGCTGTGGCCCCTCCTTGGAAAAGTTTCGCTATGCTCTCTGTGCATAGCATTCCCAAAAAAGTCCACAGAGGTCTAACATTTTTCCTTCTTGTTGAGCACTGTTCAAAGGCAACAAAACTCAATCTGTCTTTGCAGCTGTGAGACGGCGCAGAACAGGAGCGAGGCTCCTTGTAATGACATAAACATGTCTGTAAATCTCATCTGCTGCTAAGCGCAACAAATTATCTTCACAACTTTATTCCTTCACAGTGGACAGATCAACAGAGAGATCAACCTGCAACCTGCTTTCCAGGTTTAAATGAACTCAACCAAATTAGTAACTTTTGTTCTGCTCGTCGCCGCACCAGACACCCACCGTATCCCACTTGGCGTTCATCTTCTCCTTCTCAAACTTGGCAAACTCCCTCCTGTCGTGGATGATCATCAGCAGCTTCCAGATGAGCAGCAGGGCCAAGCCAATCAGGACGATTCCGGCGACCACGCCAATCACGATAGGGACTATGTCAGGACCTGTTGGGCAGTCTGAAACAGAGCAGCAGAGTTTTGAGGACTACATAAATAAACCATCTATTTTTGAAACATAACCCCTGTAATTAGCTTTGTCTGTTTCAGAACCCTCTCCACACCCAAGTTCATGGGAGCACAGCTCTCTGCTTACCCGGCTCCTCCACCACATGAGCCACATTTTCCGTGTTATTGTTGACTGCGTACGTATAGTAGAACCAGCAGTCATTAGCGTCCCTCTCTTTGCAGTGCATGACAGGGTAGGAGGCGTCGTTGGGCTGCGGCAGCTTGTCTCTGGTCTTCACTTTTATCAGCTTGAAGTCATTGCATTCTTTTTCACACGTCTCTTTTTTTTCACCCGTGCCAAACGCTCGACACTCAACACACTCTCTGCAAAAAACAGTTAATAATATTAAAAAAAAAAAAAAACAACTGATACTTTTAAGATATTTAGAACAAACTTGTCAAACTGTGTAAACAATCCTTTCCTGATTTTCTTTCTTACTTGTGCTCTGTGCAGACTGCTGGACAAGTTGGGCATGCTTCACATGTGGAGCCCTGGAATTTGGGGTCATCGCACTTGCAGGTGCCACATTCACACCTTCCTCTGCCGTTACAGAGCTGCTTGTTGCTGGCCAAACATGTTCTGTTGTCCAGAGAACAGTCACAGGCACTTCCAGACCACATGGGATCACAGATGCACACTCGGCACTCGCAGCGTCCGTTACCTGAGAACCAGATATGACAACAGCTTCAACAAGTCGGCACTTTTTCTGAACATCATCTGAACTAGAGCTGTGAATCACAAGATGCCATGTGACATAATACTGACCCAAAATGTCAATATTATTGTTAGACAGCAAGTCTGTAATATTTGATACATTTTTAGATAGTAACACTTTATTTTTTATTTATTTACCGTTATTTAACCAGGCAAGTCCCATTGAGATCTCAGATCTCTTTTTCAAGGGAGGCCTGGG
>JARVJO010000165.1:6576869-6614192 GCA_031762555.1 Cynodonichthys magdalenae | reverse complement strand
GGCAGAGAGAGAAACAAGGAGGCATTATTTAATGTTGCAAACTGCAGCCACTAAATAACATTTGTCAGATTTTTTTCGTTGTTTTTTTTTCATAAGGTGACTGACTCAGAAGCGGGACTGTGTGTGTGTAGGAGTGCGTCACAATGTGCAAGTTGGGTCTTGTGTGACAGGTGGGCTGTTTTTCCGTGCCAATATAAACCCCTTCTTATCATCATATCCTTGTTCCTAATCAGGGTCAAGGTGGGGGCTGAAGTCTTTCTCAGGTCTCCAGACAGGGGCACACATAGACACAAACAACCATCCACACTTCAGTCACACGAAGAGCTTCAAAAGTGATTCAAACTTAGAACTCTGGAATCAAATGCTGCTGCACAAAGTTTAAATGACTTAATAATAATAATAATAATTTATCATATCTACCACATTAAATTATGATTATCATGAGGAGTCTTTAACATTGAGATGTAATCAGGGAGTCAAATATTCACGTCTAAATTTTTTATTATTAATAATCCTATAATTAAAGGCGAGCTGTGCAAATTTATGTTTGTATCAAACAAGTAGCCCTTCGTATTACTGGGTACCCCTGATGCAGCTCTCGTCTCAAAAAGGTTGGTGACCCCTGGTTTATAGGGTGATACATTTTTGGTGTTAAAGTAAGCGTTAAAAGGTCGCTGTTTGGCTGCAGAAATTTGTTTGATGCGTCATATTTTTTTTTAACTGGACTATAGAACCTGATCATCTAAGTTAATGGTTAATCCTAATTTCATTTTATAAAAAATAATTTGACTGTAACTTAGGTGGACCCCCAAAAAATTGCTAGTATAGTGTGTATTGAGATACATACAGTCCATGCATCAGATAGTAAAATCCACCATAGCCAGTTAGTAAAGATACATGTACTATGTACACTGTAGAAGCAGAATGAACTCAGTGATAGTTGACTTTGCTTTAACTTGAGCCACATTGCCAAATTCTTCGAAGCCCTTACTTCAGCAGGAACTGCCATGACTAATGACCAGTAGCATCAAGGAGTTAAACGATAGAACACACTAAAGAATGAACTGCAGTAGTGAAGAACTGGTTGCAGCTCAAAGTCACAGTGTGCTGAGTAGTAAGGAGAAGTGGTGGTGTGTGTACATTTGCGTGTGTGTTTTCATTTTGTGAAAAAGAAATTAATGGAAAAAAAGAGAAAACAGGAAAGGGCGGTGCAGGAGCTCGGTTAAAGGGAGGGTAGCCTTGAGCCTTTCGTAGAAAATCTCAGACTTTCCTCAACTCTGCTGACTTAACCTTTAAGTCTCTTTATTCACTCGTGCATATTTAAGGTATCTTTGCCTGACGAAATGTTGAATTTCTATATTTAGTAATGGCAATAGAAGACCGTAAACAGGCAGTTGTGGATTAAGTAAATTAAACTGTACAAACTGAGAGGCCTTGAGGTTTTAAAGTTTTATTCAAACATTCTGGGACATGTTCAGTCTTTCAACTGCTTTCTGTGGCATATCTTTGCCATCCTGTACTCACACCCTTCCCTTTTATTCCTCCTCATCCTATCGGCCACACAATAGCTCTGTTCACTCCCTCTACAATGAGAAGAGTCAAACCAGTGGCCCCATTGACTGCATACAACCTTCAACAATGACAAGTGGGGAACATGTCTGAGTTTTGAGATGTACAAGAAGAGCAGAGCTGAAGAAGAATACCAAACAGTGACTGTCTGAGTCTAACCCCCACCATCCAATCTCAAAGACTTTCACATCAGACAAAAGACATAAATCAGGCTGCCCTCTGGGACCGTGACAGAGGGTTTGATACTCAAAACTGTTCACATTTACCACTAAAATACTCTGTGTGATAAATAATACAAATAAGGCATGCTGATGTCTTTTTTTCTTTTGGTGATTCATTTATTTTTGCATCTAGGAAAATGAATTGTACAAACACACATATTTAATAGTCAGTTTGAGTTTCTCAGACACTCTAGAGTGAGATGATAAAGGAAAAGGCAAGCGCATTCAGATGGAGCAAATGATAAATCCTAAAAGTTATAAAGTCCTGGATGACTGTGAATATACACTAACAGGAAGTTATATTCTAGTTTGAACATTCTTTGAAGGCATATAAACTATATGATATATGTATCTGCTACTACTACACCAAATGTCAGCTCTGTATCTATGAAGATGACTAATACGGACATTTTTGTGCTTAAGATCACTTTGCTGTGGCAGCCATCTCAAGTTCAGATGTCTCCAATAATTAAGCATTTGTCTGCCCAGTAGTTCCTGAGATCATTTGCTTAACAAAGCTATGAAAAATGTAAGTAGATGAAACAACATCCTATTTGTAGTATTAATGCAGGGAAAATCACTTATTGGGCTGATGGTTAATTTCAGAAGAGTGACACAAGTAAGAGAACTAAAATAAGTGCAGAAATTGCATGGTTTTATGTTACATGAAACCATTCTGTGTTTGATATATTTTCAATTTTTTTCTCATTTTGTTTTTATCTATTTGAAGAATGAAAAAGGAACTGAGAATTGTTGCTGTTCTTATACTCATTTCAATAAAGGAACTGTTTTGATGCTGCTTTTGTGAGATCGATATCATTATGAGGTCCATTTAAGGTTACTTAAGTCTTTCTTTGTTTGGAATGATTTGCATGCCAAACAGTGATACAAATGTATTTAGGTTTTTTTTATTTGTGACCTGGGCTGGCAAAATTTATCACAATGTGGAATTTGAGTTATATAAATATTTCACCGCCAAGCTGCACTGTATTGAGAATCGTATCACATAAGCTCTGTGTCGAGTATCAAATCTCCATGTCTAAGTTGATACCTAGCCCTCGTTTTGACATTTGACGATTTAACACCTAGCCTGGCAACAAGCTAGTTTTGTTTACAAGAGTGCCATTTTTTTTTGGTTGGTCTAGAATGATGTCATCCAGTCTTATATTTAGAAAGAGAAGTTCCTTTATTCAACAATAACGACAAACATTATATGAAGGGATTTCACAGAACTATGGCAGCCAGCAGAGAAAATGGTAAATTTTAAAGAAAACTATACAGATTAAAAAAGGCAATAGATTATTTTTGAAGATGCCTGTAAAAAAAAAAAGATTTAAATTAGAAAGATTATTTGCTATTTTAGTTACTAAGATTGCTAAATGGTGTCTTAATTATGGCAAACGTCAGTATTTTTTAAATTATTTTGCAATGCAGCCTTTTTTGATTTTGCCAGAATGGGTCACATTTAAACATATGAGGGAACTTTACAGAGCCTTGATGTCATAAACTGTTTATTTAAGGATGTAAATGGAGGCACTCCAGAGCCCGTTTCAAGACTTTTCAACAACCAAATCAGGCAACCCAATAAAGCTCATGTAAGGAAGGTAAATTTTAAAATACATGGTGGGAAAGCAAAAAAAATATTAAGTAAATGTATGAACATGTATACAGGAAATGGTGACTGATAATTCACTACAGGTAAGTTGAATGAA
The DNA here is from genome assembly GCA_031762555.1 of Cynodonichthys magdalenae. NCBI lineage: Eukaryota > Metazoa > Chordata > Actinopteri > Cyprinodontiformes > Rivulidae > Cynodonichthys > Cynodonichthys magdalenae. The sequence goes on along the minus strand of JARVJO010000165.1, from coordinate 6,610,690 downwards.
AATAGGTAGTAATTGTGAAGCTGAACACAGGGGCAACTGAGAGAATCTAGTAGTCAAAAATGTTTCAAACTTTTTTATTTCTAAAAGACAAATGTATGTACTTTGTTGTACAAATGAGAACATAATCGTTACTTTAAAGTCAAGAGTCGGCATTTTATTTTTTACTTTTTTTGTTAGAAAAAAGGAACAGTCTTTTCCAAATTTGCTTTGAGAAGTGAGAAACAAAGCTGTGCTAGTTTGTTTTCTGTTCCATGGTTTGCAGTATAAAAGGTATTTCAGGCATTGTGATAGATTACTAAAAAAAAGGAAAAGCCAGAATTCAACTTACATCATTAATTTAACACAGGGCCAGACAGTAGACTTGAACCAAAAATATTTTCTGCATTTCCCAACCAAACACCTACTGTAGCCCATATGTTGCCTCAAAGCCTGCCAACATTCCTTCTTTGTGCGACAGAGGCTACAGATCCATTTCTGGAGAGGATATGATCAAACAAAGCCTTTCTAACTACACAAAATCTATAACCCTTAGGTAGAAAATATCTGTTTTCTGTAGTCGAAACACATTTGCACTGAACAAAGGTCAAATCTCCTCACATCTTGTATTCACACAGTAGTTGAGTAGAAACAATAGAGGCAAAGCCACAACCTTAGGAAAAAGAGCCAGATTCAAATAACTGTACATGGCTCCATCTGTGTGTTGAAAATAGCAGTGGTGTGCTAACAGGACAATTCTTACCCAGTCGTTTTTTTGGTTTTTTGTTTATCCTGGTTGTTTCATATACCAAAGCTATTTTAACACAAACACTTCAGCATTAAAATCTTGTAGAAACTGTATGCAAAAATGCTTCAGATTTTTTTGCAGAGATTACCCAGCCAGTGCCTAAAAATAACATGAAACATCTCAGGAAGCAATATCAAAAATATGCTTGTTAAAATGTTTTTTTAAGGCACTCCCAAATTTTCGTGCTCTCAGACTTGCTGTTTCATGATTTTTTTTGCAGGGAAGCTGAACACGAGAGTTGACAAAACTTGCCTTAGAGTTAACCAGCAGGAAAAGTCCTAGCCCATATATTTCATTGCATGACATAGAGAGGTACTCTGGGATTCTCACCCTAAATGATTCCTGTGAACTCTTGATTTCTGCAGAGTATTTCAGGCAAAAAATACCAGTACTACCAGCCCAAAAACAATCATAGTGAAGTGTATATGAACAACAACCAGGTCCTGATTCCTCTTTATTTTATACACTTTCACAGTGGATGACAAGCCCGCTGTATCATAAAATGTCAGCCTAAAGGTGGTTAGGACTTCACTGTCTGGACAGAAGGCTAAGCTGAGTCAGAGGCTCTCCAGGATGAGTTTGACCGGCAACCAACAGGAAAATTAACCAGTCACAATGTTGATGTAGAGTGGGTAGGACCAAAATATGCAGCGGTAAGTCTTCAGGGATCCCCAGTGGGCCACCCTGTTACAGTGTTAGATGCTTATGTCCAAAGAAGTTAAGGAGAACCTGAACAATGTGGATAGCTTGTTTGCATCACCTTTTGCAAGGTCATCCTTTGCATAGATGAAAATTTTATTCCAAAAAGGAAGACCAACTCCAGCAGTGGAACTGACAGAAAATAAAAATGTGGGGAAAGGTCTATTGAAATGGACTTTTCTCAACAGTTCATGACCAAATAGGGCCTACATAGATATAATGCCACTACTATAGGCTTCTAATCTTACAGATTCACACCATAATAAACCATTATGAATTTGCAATGGAAGTTTTTTGCATGCTAAAAAACAATTGGGCATGTTTTACGAGTAATGTAATAATAATAATAATAATAATAATACATTTTATTTATAATGCACTTTACATTCCTAAGAATCTCAGAGTGCTAATGTAAGACTACAATCTTCTCCATATATGCCTGACTTTGCAAAGACTAACCAATGAGAAGGCTCTTTCATACATGATCTGCCTGGAGACGCAAATTTATAAAGAATCTGATTGAATAAGAACATTTTCATAAATTATGAAGTGTCTTGCTCAACAAGTAGTTTACAGGAAAAAAAAAGAGGAATTAGCAAAAAGTAAGAAAAACTACATTTAATATAATGTTTGCCTTCACGTCAGAGGATGTTTTCTAAATCCAACCACATTCTGAAAGCTTATGAGGGCTGTGGAGAGCGTAGCTTGCCCTTTCTTTGTTGAAACACAGGAAACTCAGCTTTATCACACAGGAAGCCTGTATATAAATGGCTAGAAAACAGCAAAGTGTCATTCTTGAGCAAAGACATATTGGGTGTTAAAGGAAAGGAAATAAGACATTAAAAAGGAGCCCTGATGATGTTTTATTTTTGCAGTGATGAATTACTTACTTGACAACACAATCTGCAGACTATTACAAACTAATGTGATTCTGTCTGGGACCCAGAGCGTATATCTATAAAACAGGGTTCTAGATAAAATCAGCTCAGGCAGTCTAGTACATAAGGCAGTAGCTGACAGTTGTTAATAACACAAAGTGTGTGTTCCTACGCACCATGTTTAGCTTTATTTTCTCAGCAAATTTCAGCAAGCAGAGCTTGTCTTTAACTAAGCCATTCCTCTGTGGTGTTTCAGGGGCTGTTTTTAGAAACAGGAGGCACCGCCAAAAATGGCCCACAACTGTGCTGCATGTCATGAGAAAGGCCATCTTCAGAGGAGCAGAAACAAACAATATGGTTAAAAGTAGTTCTGGTATTCAAACAATTAAACCAGAGGAAGTGTAAAAACCCTTGAGTCAAAAGATAAATAAATTATGCAATAGAAAGGAACAACAACAATAATATGGTGACGTTAAATATGAATACTAATTGCCTGGTTAATTATAGACCACTGTCAAAGACAAAAGGGCAATACTGTTTTTGCCTTTATGAGTTTGTTGTCATGTCAGCAAAACCAGACTAATTTTAATGAAACTTTCAGAAAGTATTCATACTACTACAGAATACTGTTTGTCATTGGTTAGGTCCATGTCTCAGAGATCTCAAACTGGTATAAAGCCAGGGCTGGTGTGACAAAGTACTAATTGAGCAGTGTTTTCTCATGATTCTATAATTTTTCCCTCTACTTGATCTACAAACCACAAAAAAACAAACAAAAAACATTAAAGACTGGATATTCCATAATTTTTGCCAGGGGTTGTAGCTAAAAGTCATTAACAAAGCAGCTATGTCTGTCCATTTTCAACAACTTTGTCCTTTATTATTATATAATGAAAGACAGCAGGATATATGCATTCCTTTAAGCAATAATAGGTTTTCATTAAATTGACATTTTGATCACAATTTGGTTTAAATAACCTTCAAGATGTTAGCAACACTGCTGTGTTGGAGCTAACTGGTCAGGCGTGACAGATGCAACATTTGTCAGAAAACAGCTCTAGAAGATGCATATGTGTATAAAGTAAATGGATGACATAGGTGATTATTTCCACCACTTTACGCCTCTGAGCCTGAGACTCTCCCCCAGTGCACGAAACGTGTCAAGGACGGATAACCCTATACATTTACCACTTCTACACACAACAACGCAGGGCTCACATTCATCACCTCATTCTTAAGGGGAGATGTTCACGCATTAGGTGCACACCACTCAGTGATGAAGTAACAAACACACATGTTCATGTTAAACGTCACGTGTGTCCAGGGAAAAGTCCTAGGAGTGGCTCTCTCTGTGGAGTAAGTAGCCTCATAAATCAACTAGGAGTCAGGCCCCTGCAGTAGCAGCTGTTCCCTAGGGGCCTCAAGATCGCATCTTTTCAGCTGGTGGCCACTGGATCCACTAAAGTCTATCCCCAAATGTCCTCCATTTACCCTCCTCCTCAATTATCCTCCCTTCCCCTTCTCTGCTTGTTGTCCTTCCTCTGCCCCTGGCCAGTTTGTCTTCCATATCTCCTTCTGACATCCCCCCACCCATTCTCCTACTGTTTCTGCCTCTCTTCCTGCCTCCATTTTCCTGATTAAACAGAGTTCCGCAGCTCTCCAACTGAGCTGTGGAGTCAGCATGGTCAGCTGTATTTAGAAGCCTTTCATCCTCCTGCTTCTGTTCAAAAGAAACAGCAGAAAGGTCAATTGAAGTTGTGCAACGCGTCAATCATGCCCTGCATGAGCAGCAAGCCTTTTAGGTTCTGTCAGACTGTTGGTCTTTGTAATCTGACATCTTTGTTCATTCAGTTATTCAACTGCGACAGTAGCTTTGTCTCATCTCAGCATCAAAAGTTGAAGCTGTCAGAGATTTCAGACTCCTAACGTTTACCCTGTAGGCTGTCAGCACCTCGTGTGATGTGATTCTGGAGAAAATTTAGCATAAATCACTTGTTGAAGCTCTTCCTATGACTGCCCTGTTGCTTCAGCTCAAAATAGGCTGCCATGCATCAGCACTACTGGACCCTCTGACCACCATCAGTAGGCAAGCGGGTGAAGTGTCTTGCCCAAGGACACAACGACTGAGACAGCTGGAACAGGGGATCGAACTGGTGACCTTCTGGTTCCAGGATGACTCCCCTAACCACTCCACCACAGCTAACATCTAAAGCACACAGTTGTTTGCTAATCACAACAGAACTACACTTCACTAACAAATATCACTTTGAAACGCAACATTTTAGAATTTCTATTTGCCATTTCCTAGTGCAGGGGTCTGCAACCTGTGGCTCTTTGTTTTTTCTATAATGGCTTATTCTATCTTTGACCAAAATTAACAAATACTATGGAGTGTAACATTACGTGTATTTGTACCCTGACAATTTGGCACAAACCTTTGGGACAGGCACATAAATTAGACAGTTAGTATGTCATTCGCAGGTCAACGCTCCCATCTACAGTAGACGCAAACACATATTTTACAGTCTCAACAAAAACAAAGCAGAGGTCTTTAAACCCTCTATCAAAGCACGGTTGGTTCAGAAAAAACATACGGAAGCTTAAGACCTGTTTAATTCAAATCAGCTGTGTGGATATAACTTCGGGTGCCATAGATCGCAAACAGCTGCAGTGAGGGGACACAAAAGGTGCATGTATGTCAGACAGTTAAAGTAGTAGGCAGTTGTGAAACTTCTGGAACAATAATGGCAATGTTGTTCAGAGAAGTGTTGTCTGAATTCTCGAGATGTAGAAGACGACAAAGAACTTGACGAAAACATGGAAGATGAGAATCACAGAGAACTGGAGGAAAGGTGGTAAAATTTGGTTAGCATGATGGATGCTAATAATAAAGTGTGATGGAAACAGAAACTAAGGTAGACACAGAGGTGACATGTAAGGTGGTAAATCGCAGTTCACATTTGCACAGGATAGAAGGAGACATGTACTCAGGTCCCAGAACAATAAAAGATAACAAGAAGAACTCTCAAATACAGACAACAAACATACTTGTAACACACACACAAAATAGGTAAGATCATGGCAGGTTTATCGTCAACAAGATGGCAGCATAACTTAGCGTTATTTAAGTCATATGTTTAAAATTCCAGTATTACTTCATATCACAACTTATATCGCAGGGTTAGAAAGAAACTGTAATGTCAGTTTTTGCAAAATCATTCAGACCTAATACAGATTGGATAAAAAATACAAAATATGACTCTCCTGTTGTGCAAAACCTGCAGCCTCATACCGAGGTACTTAACAAACTGCGACTTAGATGTACAACCACATCTCTAATAACCAGACTAGATTAAGTTAATTACAGCAGTTTGTTGTCCAGTTTTCTGCACTATGTGAATAAACTTCCTGTAACTGAATGTTACTCCAGCAGTCACTGTGCGAGGGGCAGGGTACACCCTGGACAGGTCCATCAAAGGGCTGCCACTAGAACACTGACTGCTGGATATGGGCACCAGTGACCTTTGTGACCCTGAAAGGAAGAAGCGGGTTAAGATGGAGTGATGGACGGATGAAATTCAAATGAAGGACAAGTCATTCTGAGAACAATGTGAAAAGCAACAAGCTTTATTTACTTAACAAAAAAATTAAGTAAATAAAGTTACCAGCTCAAATAAATATCTAATAAACTAGTCTAGTTTCTATGCTTTTAATCAAATGAATTTACTGGAATGCAAATGTATGTTTTACAATTTAAAAGTGGAATACTTAATAATTTCCCACAATAATCAGGACTCCATAAACTGCATGTAGGTTTCTTGGCTCTGGATTTTTTATTACTTTTTTTCTTTCGTAGGAAAAGGGTACCTTTTTGTCTTCTTCTTTTGGGTTGCAGACCCCTGGTCTAAACTTCAAAAGAAATACAGTTCCAGTTTGAAGCAGACCAAGAAAAACAGTAAATAGTCTACTTTTTTATGTCGCTTAAGACCTAGTGTGAAGTTTTCTACTGATTTAGGTTTGGATGTATTTTTAGAAAAGTGCTGTAAAGAGCGTGTTTACCTCGCCGCTGTGATGTTTTAACCGAGAGAGCACACAGGAGCAGCAGGCTGGTTTTCCTCGTCCTGTGATGAAGATCCGCTACGCAGCCCGCTGCTCAGAAAGCAGCAACTATCTGCCCCGTTGGCACCCGGGGGGCCACTTTCTCCACCGGGAACTCAGAGTTTTGGTCAGAAACAGATTCCCCTCAATATCTCTCGAAGGAAAAAAAGGGTGTCCTGCGAATAAAAATCAAAGCCAAAACAGGGAATAAACAGCAGTAAAAGTCAACGTTATCCCTTCACCGTCTGGGCGAGTCGCTTCGGTCAAAATTAGGATAAAGAGGAGAATGAAAAAATGCTACTGCTTCAATCGGAACGAGCGGCACCCCGCTCACTTCCTTTTACGTCCCTTCAAAATAAAATCTAGTTTTTCTTTTTACAAATTACTTGAATAAGAACCCAAGACCATTGGTTCCCAAAGTTGGGGTCGAGACCCAAAGTGGGGTCCTGAAACATCAAGGTGGGGTCTTGAAAAGATTTTCAGAAATAATTCTATTTAAAAAAACTATTAACAACAATCTTTTTGTATTAGTTGTAACAGAAGACTGTGGTTAGTGTACCTAAAATGGATAAAAGTAGCATAATGAAAATTGTTATGTCTTTGTTTATTTGACTTGGTACAAATGTTGATTGCCCAAAAATAGTTGGGGGCACTATTTTGTGGGTTAAAAGCTGAAAAGTTTGGGAACCATTGTCCTAGACTGAGCCCCACCATCCACTGTTAGCGTCTGTGACAGCAAGGAGAAGCAAAAACGGTGACCAAACAGGACATCGACTCACAGCCATAAAACTATAAACAGCAAGCAAAACTGGATCTGTTTCACAGCTTATCAGTAATATGTTTACAATAAATCAATAAAATTTTAATTCTACTCAAAAAACCTGTAAAACCGCCGATTTATACTAGGAAAAAAAAAAACAATCTAACCAGACCTGATGTTAGTCACGCTAGTTGAAAAATTATGACTTCAGTTAGTAATACAGTATATTTATTTTGTTTTCTTACTGTCATAAATAATAATAATAAATATTTACCAGTCAACACTTAGGAAGTGTTCTCTGTATACCTGGTTATAAAATGAAACTTGCATACTTATATTAGCTAACCATCTCCTCAGCAGGTCAGGTTTTTCTAACAGAAACCTAAAAATACTTACATTTATAATATCATTTTACACTCTGTAGGTCTAAATATTAATCAGAGGACAATTAATATTTAATAGTTCTTGTTGTAGCATGATTCAGCAGAGTGCTACACTCTAATAGCTAAGAGCTATAGCTAATAGTTTTTTTAAAATGATTTTTACATCTTCAGTACTTTTCTGCTTTGTTACCAATATGTAATGGTGAATCCAGACTCTTGCCTGTTTTTATCTTCTACAGCCACATAGTTTCTGAGCTCTCTCTTAGTATGATGATGAGAGGGCGATTTTTTAAAAAATGCATTTAATTTTTATTGTTGGTCTAATCAACTGTATATTTAAAATGTATGATTCGATGCAACAAAATAAACAACTTTAAGAAGAAAAAGATAATACTTGGTCTACAGTGTTTGTTTCACTACCATTAGTTGGCAACGCCACTCGCAGTTATACAGGTTCATGTTACTTTTATTTTGAAGGTAGATGCCACTAGCTTCCTTTTTTTAAATCCATCTGAAGTTTGTGAACTTACCTTGTCAGCCTACGTCACTGTTTGGCATCCCCTTAAACGTAATTGTCTATTTATACAGATGGTGTTCACATGTTTGAGTAATAGTCAATATAGTGTTCCCAATAGTGTTCACCATTATTTTCCTGATTCATCGCAATACTCTAAGTAGAAAAATCTTTATAAAAAAAGTTTATAGGTCCAGGTTCTGCAAAATACATACTCAACTCATTATTATTATTTTATTTGTATTTTTTTTTCTTAAAACACACATTTCAATCTAACCTTTATTTAAATATGTTTTTTGGTCAAATCTTTTTGTTATCTTTTAAAATCTTCTCTCACACTTTGGGACAACTTAGACCAGTCAGTTAATCTCTTGTGCTTGTTTTTGGGCTGTGGGAGTAAACCGAAGTGCCCAGAGAAAAGCTACATCCTGTATCTCCAGTACACAAACTCCATGCAAAAAGGTCCCAGCTGGTGGTCAAATTTGCAACCCTGTTGCTGCAAAGCAACAGAGCAAACCAAGCAGTTAAATTCAGATCAGAACAATTCAATTTACAGAGAGCCAATTCATAACAAAATTAAGCTCATAACACTACACAAAAATACAAGAAGTCCATTTTTAAATAAAATAAATCAAGTTAAAGGCTCAGTATTATTTTAATGAATGTATACTGAGGCCTTTCATGCTAAAGTTTCAAAATATATGATTTTTTTGATGAAAAAAAAAACTAATTTATTATCAAAATCAACCTTGTAAATTATGTTTTGCACAAACTCAGACATTATTGCAAGATCCTATAAGACATGTTGGTGTTCATGTGTTGAGGATGCTCCATACTTGACTGAGGTAGTGACCATCATGACTCCATAAGATAAACAGTTGTAGATTATTGATGATTATTTTGTGACACTGAAATCAGTCCAATGGTTCAACAAATATTGTGCTAACAGACAGACTGTGTTGATTTCAATAGTTATTTCGCAAAAACAGAAAAACAAGCACATATAGACAGAAGCAAAAACATTATCACTCTTTCACTTTTGGTGGCAGATGATTCAGTAAATTACAGATTTTCAGTTAGTAAAACATTTTGTCTAATAAAACAACAGAATACATGAAATATTTGCTCAGATAAAACCCCAGTCCTGAGCAAAGCACGACCTGGTGGGTGACAGTAGAGTGAAATGATTCCCTTTTAACAAAAACAAAGCAGAACCAAAACTAAAAGAGTTTAGAAAGGTAGTTTGTATTTTAAAAAGACAGCAAATAATGTGTTGGTAAGGTTTTAAAGTGTACGTTTTTAACTATTTTAAACAGAAAACAATTAAAATTGTTTATTTCATGATGTTAAACAAATCGTGTTATTTATTTCATTTCCACCATTTCGGCAACCCCATAAATCATCTTTTTGGATCTGTTCCAGTGAAAATAGTCAAACTAGGAAAGTATTTAGTTGCTCTAAATCTTTTGGCAAGATCACTGTGGAAAAAAGGTAAGAAAAAAACAAACTTTTTAGTCCAGGAAGTTCATATAATCCTTATTAGTCTCTAGGAAGTGTTTATAATGAAATGCAGCTATCTGTCCTTTTGCTCCTGAACAGACGTCTCGATGAGGTGAGAAAATGAAGTAAATCTGCTTCAAGTGGTTAGAAACTGCGTTCATTTGATTCTTCTTTTTTTTTTTCTAAGCTGAAGCGCTTGCCAGTGGTTGTATAACCTAAACTATTTTTGATAAAAAATAAAATTCCTGTTATTTAAAGGAGCCCTCACTCTTTCCCAGAGAACACAAAGGGGGCAGAAAGCTTAGAATTTAAAAGTAAAAAGGGACACACTGCTGAAACACAAATCATAGAAATCCAAAACAAACAAACAAACAAAAAAAATATCCTTTTTTGGGTTAAGTAACAGGACTTTGTCAATGATTCATGAAGATTGTCTGGAAACCCAGACAACATTACAGTCATGTAAATATTTTGACACATCCTGTCAGAGAAGATATAAAACTCTGACACACTTGTGAACTGTTTCCTCAGCCCTTCCTTTTACCATGTGATTTTCTTTTCTTTTTTGTACTTAAAAGATTAAGAACTGAAATATATAAAAAAAAACATAAAGATACTAATTTGTGTGATGTTTATATTAAAGTACAATGAATAGAATGAAAAAAGCTTCTAATAATGTAAAATAAAGAATTGTTATATGTTTTGTGGCATATTAATTTATATGTATGTCATGCATTGTATCAAAGTATTGACATTTAATTCATACCTTAACAAGAGAAAGGAAGGTAAACTATAAAAACGACATTATTTTATAGCATTTCATTAAATCTTGAGCCCTCTTGTGCTGAGTTGAAGTCACTGCAACACTACAGGGACCACAGCAAATTTAAAATCAGTTAGGACAGAGCCACTCAGTGGCAGAATAAAAAACTGCAAGTTTCAGCTCAACTCAGTGAGAAAGAAAGTCTTGCTCTTAAAACAACATAAAAATATTAAAAATCCAGATTACATTTTCACAAAGGAAAGACTGATATTTGGAGACTGTTCTTGTGGTCGGATCAAACTAACTGTTTAATGACCATCATGGGAACACTTGCGCCATCCCGTCTGTGAAGTATGGTGGCAGCACCATTGTGGTGTTTTTTTCTGCATTTCACTTTACAAAACAAACAGCATAATAAAAAATGATCATCATGTAAAAATACTGAAACATTTTAACACATCAGCCAGGAAGATAAATATTGGGCATAAATAGGTCTTCAGCCAATTAGGCAACCTAGGCAAGATTTCAGGTGACGCCCCATTTCTATTCAATTTTCTAAATCTCACTGCCAATTTCCACACATTCAAATGACAAACTAAATAGTTTTGTCTTTGATATTATTTTTTATCTTTAGAAACCAAGTTTTATGAAGGTAGAACATTGAAAACCAGATTTTAACCTGAACTTTATTTAAGATCACAACTGAAATTTCCATTATCCTTAATCTGTTTTTTATGTACACACTGAGAACCAGCAGTTAGTCTTGACTTCATTATATTCTTTGTTCATGAAATATCTTCTGCACTATATAACATCATGTAGTAACAAAAAGGCTGAGAAACCTGCAGATCAAGTTACCTTCATAAAGGTAAGTAAGTAGTAATTATTCTACAGACTAAAGCAACTACACTGATAAAAAGTTAGAAAATGTTTCTTTTTTGTCCCCTATTTGTGGTGCCCCCTAGATGAACAGAACCCCGAGCATTTGCCTGTACTGCTTATACCAAGAACCGGCCTTGTGGACAACAACCCTAAAGATACTATCCAAAAGTTACCATGTGGCTGAAGGACAGTAAGGTCAGTGTGTGTTGGAGTAGCCATCACAAAACTCTGACTTCAAAGTCATGTCAATTTTAGAAGAGCTGAAAAGGAGTGAGTGAGCAAGGCGGCCTACAAACCTGACTTGGTTACATCGGTTCTGTGAGGAGGAACAGGACAAAATTCCAGCAAACTATTGTAAGAAGCTGTGGAAGGAAACCAAATATGTTTGACCTCTATCCAGTGTTAGACAAAGTACTCAGTTTCTGTACTTTAGTCAAAGTACTGATCCTACTGGTCAAATATTACTCCAGTAAAAGTAAAAGTAGCTCTGTCAAATTATCACCTGAGCGAAAGTACTGGAGTATGTGCATTCAAAACTACTTAAGTACTAAAAGTACTTAAAATTCTAAGTTTTATATCAATGCATTTCACTTGAGAGTAGTTAAGAATATTTGAGGAAACTTTCTGCCATACTGGACAGATCAGTAACTCCAAATATATAATAACAATGCATTAGTTTTACTTAGTGCTTTTGTAGGTGCTCAAAGACTCTTTACACGTTCATGTAATATTTATTGACTCCTTAATTATTATTATTCTCCTTGCAACCAGTTTTAAGCATAGATATCATTTAAAGTACATGATGTATACGTGTATGATGTCTGTGGTTTTAAGCTGCTTATCACCACCTACTGGGAGTAGTGTGTAATTTTACTGTTGGTCATTGGAACAAAATAGACACAAACTACACAGACACAGCCAAAAGTATATAAAGCCTTTAGAGAAATGTAGTGGAGTAAAAGTAAAAAAAAAAATCATTAAGATTGCTACTCAAATTACAGTACTCAAGTAAATTTACGTTTACTCTGCCCATATTATCATAGAGTTTAAACCCAATGCTATTAAATACTAAAAAGGTGTGAGGACAGATTTAGTGTGATTTGAGGTCAAATAGCAAAAAAAGAAATGGTTGTGTCATTTTATAAAGTGGATATGAAAATCTGGTTATGTGTACTATTACACCCTTCCTAATTACTGATGATACATATGACAGTTTGCCAAAGTATCACTGAACTTACAGTACTTATTTAATTAGAGGTTTTCTAAATCATTAACCATACTGTGGCCCATTTTATCTGATTTAACCCTCAAATAAAAATGTGCAGCTAATGATAGGAGAACATTTAAAGCCAGCTGCTGGGCTGAGCAAGGACTACATTAGGGTCTCATTAGTGGTCAGTACCCTCTTTACCGCTTCTTACTGCTACTTTGAGGTGGAAATCCTCAACTTGGAGATGTTACAGGAATCCTATCCATCTGGTTTTAGATCTGAAAACAAATCTACGTAGTGCTTTAAATGAATGCGACTTTTTCAGTGACAAAAGCCTTGTCTTCAAAAGAGGCTGCAGTGAGACAGAGACTAGAGCCAATGTTTTTGTTATGTCTTGCTGGATCGATGTTCTATTACTTGAATGCAAAAAACAGATGTTGTGTGCTGAACCAGCCTTTACAGCAGAGCTGCAGAAGGAGCAGCAAAAACAGGATTTTACAAACACCCCAACACAAAGATTACTAATGGTTTTTAAGGCCTTTGCTGTTTTATTTAGTTTTTTTTTTTTTTCTACAACAGCAAATTACAGAAGCAGTATTGAAAATAAAAGTCCTATTTTCTCGTTTTTGTACAAAGAAAAAAAAAATCTGCACAAAATCTCAATGACGGTACAAAATGAAGCTCTAACATGTAGGGAGAGGGACATTGCTTTTCAAAAAATCAGGTGTTTTTTTTTATAATGAAAAACATCATACTTTTTTCATTTTTAATATCAGATAATTTGAAACTATATATATAAAAAAAGAGAATGAACACAATTTCTCCTGTTTTGATTTTCAATAGATTTTTTTCTTTTTTTTGCAAATGAATGCTATAAACACATAAACCTCTTAAATAGATTTCTCAGTGCAACATCGTTTCTTTTGAGTCCACGCTACAGTATCCTTTTTCTCTAAACGCTGCAGCTACAGGTCCTCCATAGCCAAAAGCTCAGGCTGAGGAGAGCGGGTATTGGATTAGAAGTGAACAAGCTGAGAGTGTGTGTTCGCCACTGCACGACTTACAAAGATTTAAAAGACATTGCCCTTCTCAAAATCTGTTTTTATTATTATTTTTTTAATGATTGATTGTGGTGCTGAGTTCCAGGACCTGTGGGTCTTTGTGTCCTTAAAAGTTCTCCCAGAATTATTTTCCACGTTTGAGTGTGAAATGATGGGATTGTCTCATCTGATCACCTGAAAACATCAGTCCTCATAAGTTCACATCGTGGTGACTTTTGCGATTTATTAAGCTTCGAAAAAAAAAAAAGATAGAAAAAACAGACTGTCACAGGTTGCTCTTTTCTACGAGTGTCCTCATATTCCCCCGTCTTAATCCCTTACTCGGGGGGTTAAGAGTCAACACAAGGTTTTCAATGAAGGGTGACCATGATGAACTGTGGCCCATTGATGAACTGTGGTCTTGTAGTACTCCATAGATAAGAAGCCCCAGCAAACAAGAATGGGGGCAACCATCCTTTGGTAAAGCCTGATTCAGGTGATGCCACTCGACTTCACTCTTCTAATACCGAATGCACCACTGACCCATTCTAATGACATCAGATCTGACATCACAACATTATGGCTGCTACATGTGAAACACGTAAAACTCGGTGGCCCATAAAAAAGACCTTAAGCTACACTTTAGCATGTGGGGAAAAGCTGGGGTTTATCTTCAAACACACACATCTGGCTAAATTACTGATAGCACCATTCGTCAGTTGGTGGGTAAACCCTCACATCCCCCCCCCCCCCCCCACTCTTTATCAGAATCCCTTTGTGAGGGAGTGAGAAAAACAAAGTGCATTCAAGCTGCATTGTCCAGATAGCACTTTCTTCAGTTAACACAGTGATGGAGGAGGTGGCGAGCTGGCTTTGCTTGAACCTAGAGCAAAGCAATGTTGGTTGGTGTTTTTTTTTTTTTTTTTTCTCTTTTGGTATGCTCATTGACATAAAAATAAGTTTTGCTACAAATTTGAATTCAAGAAAACAAATAAAAGATGAAATGATGTGTGGAGAATGTTGTTTTGTGCGCATGTGTTGCTGCTTACAATCATTCATACTTTTTGTGGTTTTATGTTTTTACTTTGTTTTTCTTTTTTTTTTTTTTTTTTTGTTATGTAAAGCGAGTTTTGATGACAGATGGCTTGAATGCACATTGAAGTTGTGGTAACGTCAAAATCACACACCAAAAAACCTTGCTTGCCTAAGCAACATAATCTAAAACCAACACGGCATCGTCTACAAAAAACAGTGAAAAGATTGTATTTACACACACACACACAAACCCATGAAAAAAGGGATACTGCAGCTTTTTTTTCTCCTTTTTACTTTCTTTAAAAAGGGCAATAAAATATATTAAAACTTATTTACAAAGTGTGATTTTTTAGACAGAAAAAAGCACTATGATAAACTATAATCCTATTTTGCAGAAATTTATAGATAATGTGCCCTGTTTCCTTTTATCGTAGCAAGTACAGTTTAAAAAAAACACCCAGTTGAACAGAGGAGGTCAACCAAAAGGTACTAAAGGCACTGTCAGAACCATACATGTATGAGACCCTCACTTTAGAGTGATAGGGGTCCAAGGGGAAAGGGTTAAGGACAAACTCTACTTGTCACGCCATGGAAAAAATGTACAGTTTTACCGGATATGGTTCTTTAAGGGTTTTGATACGTCTCTTTCTCAAAAAAAAAAAAGAAAACAAAAACAAAAACAAACAAAAAACAGACTTCACAAACTAATTTGGAAAAAAAAAATCTTTCCCCCCAAAAAAGATAAATACTTTTAACAATATCAATAAATTGGTCTCAACACCAGCATCCGATTGTAAAAATGAATGGAAATCAAAATACAAAATTATAGTATTATCTAAATCATCTGTACATAGTTTTTTCCTGTATTTTCTTTTGTACACAGTGTCCCCTACTGGTAGGTTTTGTTACTGCAGCTCCTGAGAAAAGCGTGGATCAGTCCAAACCTCCCACTGGTTCCTGAACCTGACCCTTGTCCAGTGAGTTGAGGGTTTTGGCAGTCCTGTCTACACGCATATGTATGAGAAGATATGCCTCATGATGATTTTCTTGTGTGTGAGCTCCGCCCATCACGCAGCCACACAAGTGTAGTCCGACTCATCTCATGCCTCCGAGTATGAGCTCTGTACGTTGAGTTTGTCTTTCTTTAGTTTGACGCCATCCACTAACTCAAAGTTATAGTTCTCCAGGGCTGATAAGTTCCTCTCCGACATGCCCCCATGTGAGCAAGCACAGTACAAAACCACACCACAGATGGCCCCCAGGAAGACTCCCAGGGCAGACATGGCGATGATGGTAATAAGGATGGGGTCAAGCGTCTTTAACATGTTGCCTGCTCCACTGATCTGGTTGGTCTCCACAAAGTCAGGATATTCAGTGATTTCCTCAACTGAAAAAAGGAAACAAACAAAGTCAGGAACTGAGAAGTTACAGTGTGATTATGAAGAGCAAATGCTTCCTTAAAGCCAGGAGTGACTTACAGATTTCGTTCAATCTGTCCTCTGGTAGCATCGGCTCAGTGGGCGCATCAGGATCTATAAACAGAAACTCTAGTTTAATTCAAATATCCAACAAACTACTGCATAGTTTGAGTTCAGGTCAGTCATCAACACAGGTATTGAAATTATATACGCTCACCTTCACAGTCTGATATGCTGAGACCATCGAGAACTTTAATGTCGTCCACAGCTATGTCTCCCCAGCTCTTTCTCTCCACAAGACCTTCAATCACAACCTAAAAAAGAGAAAATATTAAGTGGTTTTTGGAATTCATTTGAACTGAAAATGCTCCAATGTTTCAAGTCCAGTAAAACCAGCCTTAACCAGGTTGTGTTAAATGAAATTCCCAACATTTCTCTTCTTTGAGAAATTCAAATGGGATTTACCTGATAGGCTTTGCTGGTGCGTGGAACAAGGACACGCCCTTCTCTCCAGCGATTGCCCTGGTGACCGCTGACTGTCCATAGGAGGATGTCAACAGGTCCATTCTCGGTTTGTTTGCGCTGTTTGATATGAAGAGTGCCAATGTGTGACCCGAACATGTGGTACCAAAAGGACACACACAGGTCAGAGTCCTGGGAGCTGACCACTGGACTCACGAGCCGAGCCACTTCGGTCTCTTGAAGACCCGTCGCTAATGTATAGATAAAATTCCCTGATCCACCTGTTGAACAAATGAACTTTGTTTACTGACAAAGAAAAGCACGTAAAACACAACTTGTGGCATCAGAATAGTGCCTTTTTCTTTTTATTCTTTTTATGGTTTGCTCAAGTACTCACCTGTGTGGTCCATGTTGGGACCGGTGTTGAGAGTTGGAGTGCCACTGGACTGGATCTGCCACTTCGAGCCTGTGTCCTCTGACGTCCAGCTGCAGAAAGATGGATCATTGGCCCAGCCAAAGTCGCAGGCAAACCACAGAAAAGCTGCAAGTATTTTGAAGACAGGTCAAGCTCCTGAGTAAAAAACTCACTTTATTACAAAAAAGAAATGTTAATAGCCTGGAAATATCTCAGAACAATAACCAACTTGTTCTGACTGCAGGGCACAATCAGAGGCTTACTCTAATTATTCAGATCCACTACAAGCACTAGAGGGCACCAATGTACTGCAGAGCTAAAGCTTTAGTGCCTCACTTGCTGGCTCAGTTAAAGCACCATACTAAAGACGGGATTTCAGTTTGAGACAGAACGTAAAATATGACTAACATGAAAAAGAAGGAACTGATGGCACAGACGTCACACAGCCTTAAAATCTTGGCTGTACTTGATGATATCTGTTAATGAATGCAACAGGGTGTGTAAAGGCCTAATAAGGAGGCATGCTGGGAACAGGCACTGAATAGTGACAAGGAACAGAAAGACAGGATCTGGACATGGTGTCCAGTCTAAAAAAAAAGAGAGACATTCATAGTGTCCCGCTGAGAGACAAGGATTTTAATGAGAGCAGGGACTTGAAGCTTGAACACAGCTATGATAACAGTGCAGGGGCCCCTTTCCAACAAGCCAGTATCCCATAGACATACGGCGCGCCCAAGAAGCCTCCACAGAGGCCAGAAAACGTGCAAGAGCTTTAAATTTTTTTTTTCTTTTTTGGGGGGAAAATTGGATAGAGAAAGCCTTCCAAGAAACACATCGGCGGGAGATATTTGGGATGTCAGCCATGATTTTACCCCGCGGCATAAAAACGTCTTCAGAGATACAAGGAGGCTGCATTCTATATGATAAAGTATGAGCAAAAAAAAATCTCTTTAATGACGGGAAGGTTTTAACTAGCTTCCACAGGAAAATGACTCTATTTACCCATTAAGCACAAAGGATGGAATTCCCATTTCAAACCACATTATAGAATCCAAGCCACGTTCACATACAAATTCCATTCCCAATTAAAATGACTTTGGCTTTTCCTTTTTGTTCCATTATTAAGAGGCTTTGACTGAGGCTAGCAACAAGCTCTGGATCAGATGAGCAGCCGCATGACTCACTTGGCCAATTCATTAAAGAAAAAGAAAAAAAAAAGATTTTCCCTGCTGAATACCAATGGAAACTACATTGTGGGAGATTAGGGCCCATTCAGACCCAACCATAAACATACACACAGAGAACCATGTATGGTTAAATACTCCTAAAATAATGGTGTTACCTAAAGACACTAGGTTACTTTTAAAGCAAACACACAATTACACATGTACGTTAGCTCCCATCCATTATCATAGCGGCTGCCCCAGCAGACTGCAGACAGACCAGAGAGCCAGCTGACAAAGTGAATGGGATCAGGGTGGAGCCTATGGCCCATTAGCCAAGGTCAGACTGGGGCACAGTCTCTCAGCTGGCTGCTGCCTCATCAACCTGCTATAGGAGACACTGCTATGAGTGTTTGTCAGTGGATGCAACCCCAGAGAACACCTAATTTCCTCTGGTCATCTGCATTGTGGTTTCTGTTTTTTTTTTTTGAGTGTGTGTGTTTGTGCGAGTCTGTGATTTATAATTATGCTGAGAAGGCAGCAGCAGCGCGCCGGTGCTAATCATCAGCTAACCTTGCATCGCACAACCTCTCTCACCCTGTCAGCAGGAGTCTCCCAGGGCCATATCATCAGCTTTAATAACAGATACACATCAGAGGCGAGAGGAAGCCTTGCACTGGCATTTATTAGCTAAGTTATGCTTCCTGATAAACACACGGGAAGGTGTCCAAAACAAACAATGGGAAGTCAAATGTTCATACAATATATCATCATGGTTGGAAATCTTTAAAGGCGTCTTGTTTCATTTATACAAAGAAAAAATATTGATTTACTCACCTGGGATGATGTCCACTTCAGAAGTAGTTGTCTCTGGAGTCAAAGTGCCACCTGTTACAATTTGGCATATTAGTATAGATTGTGTAGAGTTGAAATTTATCAAATTTATTTGCACAAAGCCTCACTAAGCTCATGCATTATCTATGCTAGCTAAAATTAATTTATTGACACATGCCGTTTTTACTTTCATTTGTTACAGTAGGTTGCAAAAATATTCAAACCCATGATGATTTCTTAAAAAAATGTTACCTTACAATCTGGAATTTAAATGAATTTTTAATTAGATTTTAAGGAAGATTTCCACAAAAATAGTTCAGATTAATGAAGCTAAATGGTGAAAAGTACTTGTTTTAAACAATTAGAGCCTGTTGAGAAACCATTTTTCAACTGTTATATCAGGATATTTCTTAAAGTTCGACTGCAGTTTGGCACATCTAGCTGCTGGAGTTTGTTTCCACACACTGTGTTATCCTTAAAGGTAAATCGTTCACACTTATATAGCACCTGAAAAGGTGTAGGTATACTGAGATAAAATGACACTTACTGTAGATCTTATTTAACTAATTTAGGGCCTTCAATGCAAAGATGGTGAATACATCAACTTTCTATTTGTCAAATATTATTTTAAAAAGTATTTCCTCCATTTAATCTAATTTATTTTAAGTATTTCTGCAGAATTATTACTTAAAATCAAGTTAAATATCCAAAGAAATTCCTGTTTGTAAGGCAACAAAATAGAAGGAATACCAAAGAGTGAATACTTTGGCAACTCACTGTAAATCTGCCAGGAACTACTAAACACATGACTGAGACAGTGCCATGCTCATCATTGGAGACTGCTGGTTAATAAGGAGTGCAGGCAGCAATGCAGGGAGCTACTGGGATTGTTGGGCCAAAAGGACTAAACAGGGAGTAAAGAGGAGTAAGAGGAAAAATCTTGTGAGTCAAAACAACAGAAAGAGCCAGGGTTTGCTTGTTGCAAGTGAGTTTGTACCAGTAGGATAACTCCCTCACATGAGTTTCAAAAAGTGAAGATAAGACTATCAAACAGGGAGGTAAGAACTACCGGTGCAGCTAATTAGAATTGTATCAAAGCCAGTGCATATGTGAATGCATGCATGCATGCATGCTTGCAAGTTAAATGGCAGGTTTGCTGCAGTACAAAGAAGTGAAGGGAGCAGACTGAGTGCAAGCAGAGGGGAGAAAACGGGAGTAAAGGGGAAGGAAAGGTTGATCGCAGTCTCATGAAGGCGATGTTAGCACCTGTCTCGTCGTAGTCATCACCTGTGCCACTGTGGCAGCTCGTCTGGTCGTCGTCGCACTCATCGGACGGGGTAGTGCTTGGGACCACTGTTGTTGGAGGGAGTGTCGGAGCTAAAGGACAAGACAGCAGACACCATGGATTAGATCTGAAAGTTAAATATGAAATGGTGGCTGAAAGTGAAAATCTCTGGCTTATGGGTTTGTAGTAGGGATTTTTGATTTTTAGTGCCATCTAACCACGATGATCTGTAAGTTGTTACAAAGCAATTAAATACCCTGTTGTTTAGGCCTTTAGAAATAGGATACTGTCACATTCAAATGGAAGATACTTTAGTCAGAAGCCACTTGCTTAGAGAACAGGATAAAGAAAAGCTATACATCACTAAAAACTAGAGGCCGTAGACCTATAGAGCTCAACATGATGCAAACATTTATTATTTTAAAGTCAAAATGTCTGTATGTGACGTTATTTTCTTCCTCTTTTTTCCACTGTTACTTTTACCCTATCCCATCTTGTAAACCTTCTCTTTCTCTCTTGCATCTGTCCTTCCATCACAGCTCACCTTTGACACTCATCTGCATTCACTTTTCCGAGTTCTTACTTCTTGTGTTCTAACCATTGCTTTTGACGGATGATCCTATCCACCCTCAATACCTGTAGTTCTTGTAGCATCACCGTTCTACCCGTTTCCCTCTCATTCATGCACGTATTTTGTTCTGCTTCAACTGACTTTTATTCCTCTTCCTCACACCCACTTTCACCTGCTCTGGTTGCAGATCACAGTCCTATAGTTAAAACAGTAACAACACAAAAACAACAAATAAATATAAAAACATGTAAGAGCAGCCCGTTTTGGCCTCAATTACATGCTGGGTTTCTTTGTAGGTTTCAGCTATTAGCATTCCTCTTTTTATGAAGCTGCAGAGGTGTGGGTGTATAAATACAGACTTGAAGTGAGTGTGCACTGCCTGAGGCTTGAGCAGTTAGAACTACAAGATGCAAAAAAAAAAAAAAGATTTGGGACTGGCTATTAGCAGGGCTACTGTGGTCTATGATTATGGCCGTACTTAACTTGGATGTAGGCATAGCTCCAGATCTGCTCCATGCTTCTCTGCCACACAGCCGTTCTGCGGTGTGTGTGTGCCTTTTGTGGATGTTTACACTGACTGAGTAATGATGGGGCTTCCCCAGAGCAGACGGAGGAAAAAGAACGAGGAGAGAGGTGGAGCAAGAGAGGCATAGACAGATTGGGGCAAGCTTCCTGAAAATGTGTACTATATGTGTGTGTGATTGTGAGCCTATGTGTGTGTGTGTGAGCCGATCGTCCTGCTCTCAGATGAAATATGAGGCAGATCAACTCTTTCAGATTCAGGGTGGTAGAGGTCAAGGATGAGGTCAGCACTGCGTCAAGCGAGCCTCTCACAGAAATGAGGGTTTAGCCCTCCTGCTGGTGCTTCCTACACATACACACACACAGTTGTCCACACATACAAGCACCTGCGTATGTGTGTGGCTGTACACACTATCCTGTAACCACAAGTTTGGTAAGGTGATTGTGGTTGCTGTGAGTGCATCTGTCTCTACGAGTGTGTGTGTGTTTTCAGAATTGACACTAAAAACAAGCATTATCATTTGTCTAAAGCTTCCCACAGGAGTCTGTGAGGCTTACAGGAGAACGGGCCTTCCTGAAATTCAATATGTAAATTCACTTAGTGCTAACATGCACCACACTCTTGCATCACTGAGCAGTTTCTGTGCTACAGTATGGTGCAAAAGTCTCAAGTTTTTTTCTGGCTTTCTGAATGTTATTTTCATTTTTTAAATTTAATTTAAGAGAGCGAGAAAAATGAGAGTATGTTTCAAACCTAAATTGTTTGCAGCCCTTTGAAAGACACAAGACAAGCAGAGACTATGAAGAGAGGAGAGTGATGCGGGCCAGGATGCAACAAGCTGAGCAGGCCAGGTGGGCTTTCATTTGATCCCCTCTCGAAGTGGATAGCTATGGCAGCAGCTTTGATGTAACAGGGAGACAAGACAACAGTCGCTTGTAGGGATGAAGAGGATGAGCTGGACAGCTGTGTGCTGAACACAGGGAGCCTTCATGCACATCATTAAATAACCAGAGCTGTGGTGGAGACATGATGTGAAAGCTACTTTTAGTCCTGTCATTAGCCTGGATGATAGATTGCTCACCTATGTGA
The DNA here is from genome assembly GCA_031762555.1 of Cynodonichthys magdalenae. Lineage (NCBI taxonomy): Eukaryota > Metazoa > Chordata > Actinopteri > Cyprinodontiformes > Rivulidae > Cynodonichthys > Cynodonichthys magdalenae. The sequence goes on along the minus strand of JARVJO010000165.1, from coordinate 6,588,384 downwards.
CGTGTCAAACGTGAATAGATGTCTGCAAATTGAAGTACCGTTAAGCTCTGTTCAGACTTGATGACACCCCCACTATGCTTTTATCTATTAGCACTTGGCTGGATTGGGGTAAATTGAGAAAACCTTTTTGTACTTGTCAAATAGGATAGTTTCTTGCTATTTTCCACAGCCTTGAGATACACTCCAGCATCATCAGCAGCTCATTCCCGCAACAATACTACCACATCTGTTCAGCCATGACTGAATCTTGCCCCTTGTGCCATCCTAGAATAACTCTCTTGGCCCAAATGCAGCTAGCAGAATGCTAACTCATGGGGGTTATGTCTGCACTAAACCCTGTCACAATCATGGTCAGTAGGCATGAGACTAGCATTAGAAGTCCTGGTTCAAAATATCTGTGACTGAACCACACCGGTGTACTTTAGACCAAAGTCATGGACACCGCCACCACTGTCACTACACTCAATACACCGCTAAAACAATGAACCATCATGACCTGGAAGCTTTCTGCATGCCCAAAGCAATCATAAACCTATAACACTCTATCAGTAACTGAGATTCCAATATGTTTTAATAAACCTATTAAGTTCTCTTAAAGACACTGTAAAGACACAATCAGGTTTATATTTTAGTGCCATAGTAGCATTTTCTTCCAGCATTGACAAGAGCTTTATCAAGGCATACCTACTAAGGTCATCCCCTTGGCTAGACCATGATCATCTTATTATGGACAGTTTTTACATCCACGCTGGAAAAGTGGAAAAGACAATCTTGTACACTGGGTCATCTTGTTTCTACAGCAAAACATATCAATAGTATGAAATCATTTTTTACAGTGGGTAGAAACCACGGAAGTCTATAAAAACACAGGAGTGAGTTTTTGGCACAATGGGCAAGAGTCTGGAGTTGAAAAAAAATATATATATTATTAACAGTTGCCCTCAGCCTTTTCATATGTGTTATTTTATGTAAGGGTGTCATGCTAAAGATATAAACAGGAGTCTGACACCCTGACTTTCAAAACAAACAAACAAACAAAAAGCCCTTGGTAGCACCTGGACATGTCTAGAAACATTTAAAGGCAGAAACACCAGTGGAACAAAGACTGTTAAGGGGTTAACAAAATTATCATTAATATATTAGAATGTATGCATATTACAAGCTGGTTTTGCCTCTGATATTTATATAGTGTAAAATGATGTTATATATTTGATTATTTTTGGGTTTCTGTTAGACAAACCTAACCTGTTGAGAATATGGTTAGCCAATATCAGTAAAACAAGTTTCATCCTAAGTATAGGTATACAGTGAAAATTTTCTAAGTGTTGACTGTTAAATATTTATTATTATTATTATTTATGACAGGTAAGAAATAATACTTTATTACTAGTTGAATCATAATATTTTAACTAGCCAAAAAGTCTAATTTATTGGCTGACTTCAGGTCTAGTTAAATCTTTATTAAATATATAATATTGTATCTTTCTAGCTGTTTTACATGATCGTTGAATAAAATTAACACAATTAGCGATCATTTTCATTTATTATAAAAATATTACAAAAAGATTGTGACACAGATCTGGTTGGGCTTGCTGTTAATGGGACTCACTCTAGTGATATTCAACTCTGTGGCAGAAACCTTGCCACTACTGTTCAAAGCAGAATTAAGGCTCCCAGACCAATTGGCACCAACGTGTACAAAATTACTGCTCCTTCTTAAAGCTTATGTGTATTTTGTTAACACACAAAAGATAATAAGCAAAGACAATGCATCGGATTTCCCTGAAGGGAAATTGCTGCTTCTGTTTACCTTCGATCTCACAGCCCAGGAGTTCAAGTCGCAAGCCCATCCCAGCAGGAGTGGCCCTCTCTGGATAAATTCTGATGAAACGGGTCAGCAGGGGCTCCACTGTCCTCAGTTCAGGAGTGTCATAATTGCTGTTACCTTCAAATATCTGGCAGGGAAAAGGACAAGAGGCAAAACATGAAATAACCTTTATATAGTTCTGCTAACACCCAATAAAACACATTCCTGCATTAAGAACTTTATGAGCGATATGCTAGGGAAGTGAAAAGCTGGATAGCAAGTAATGGGAAAAGAAGAGGTCGGCAGAGCTCTTTGGTTTTGATGAGATCTAAACCACAGTGTAGATGGGGACACAAGGTGAAAACAGCATGGCACAGACTTCTTTCAACTCTGCCTCAGATCCTCTGCAAGGGATGGAACAAATGAGGCGAAAGTGGAGAATGTGGGATGGAACCAAGCAAAGAAGAAGATAGAGGATTGATGGAAGTGGATTAATGGGTGTGATCATGTGAAGGAGCCTGGTCAGTTTTGGATGCTGGGAACTTCTTAGGTGAGAGGAGAAGAGCAGCTAACTAGGACAGGCGGAATATGGATCCTCTTCACTCCCTTCATAAATCAACTGTCTGCTCATCTGGATCAGATTTATACCCTGTCAGGAACATTTGTAATTGGGGATGGGGGGTTGCAGCTTGGGAGACGTGTGGCTGTGAACTACAGTATATATTCTATGTGTTTGTGCTTATGTGTGTATGAATGAGAAAACGGTATGGTCAGTGTTCTTCATGCAGGTCGTGAGGGTGGCAGATAAAGGTTTTGGCTGCATAATTTTTTTATTGTTCAAGTCTTCCATGGCTATTTTCCTTTGAATCCTCATCTTTCTTCTTCACTGTGCTAGAGTGTATGTCGTGTGGGATACAAAGCAGGGAGAGAAAACTAAGTAAAGAATGTCAAGATATTTATTCTTAATGACTCGCAATGACCATTTTTTTACTCATAACTGCCAGTCATATATCTCTAGTGAAAACTGACAAAATGTGTCAAAATTCGAACTGATGTTTTGAAGTATCTGAAAGACTATTCAGTTTCAGAAGCATCCTTTAGTTGTGTCAGAAAACAAAGCATCAATTTCCATTCTTTCCCTTGACAGAAGTGTAGACTGTTCACAACAAAATGATCAAGGGTTCTTTGATTTACCTAAGTGCTTAGGTAGAAGGCAACTATACTTCTTTTCTTGGTTTTTAAAGATGTTATGTTTAACTTTGAAACTTTCTTTGGTTAGGCTACTGATCTCTTAACAGATCTGATCAAATACCCTAGTTATTTAAGGCATTTTTTGTTGTTATCCTCAAAGTTTTTGATACATTTAACTTAAGGCACGCAAAGTAAAAACCTACCTTAGGCTTGTTCCCATTGGCGTCATACACCATCCTCCAGTCAGAGTCGTTGTTGCTGTAGCCGAGACGAAACTTCTTCATGAAGACCTTGTTCTCTCGATATTTCCCACCCTGGATGATCATCCCCCTCACCAGTTTCTCCTCACCAAGATCCACCTGCAGCCATTCATTTGTGAAGGGCTGTGGCTGGGGCAGCAGGGTCCACCCTGTTCTGCTTGTCAGCAAACGGGCGTTTTCTGGTACCCAGTTCCGGTCGGTATGGGAGGATGCAGTGATCTGGTTGTCTGTGATCATACCCGACACCATGCCCAGCATGCCCGAGCACGGGTACTCTAAAATAAAAAGACATGAAAAAGCATGCTTAACTTTTTGACAGGAATTATTGAGAACTTGCTAAGATCTTAGATGGAACCACAGGGAATCTCAGAACCAAAGCAAGTTCTAATGTTGAACATCATTTGGTGTGCCAAAAGTCTGGTTTGGTGAAGTTTCATAACGAAACAAGACGAATAGACAAAAGTTAAACCAGAGAAGGGCTTTTCCACAAACTCTTTGTAATGTTACTGTGATCCTCTCTTATTCTCTCTTGCTGTTTGCAGATCTCATGCATACTAATTCTTCTGCCTGAAGTGGTTGTCTCCAGGCAGCCAATTAAAACCCTCTGCTCGGTTGGTGCTTCCACCTCCTGCATTCTGGGAGCCCTTTTTCTTTTCATCTCTCTACCCCTCCCTACATAGACTCACATACTCGCACAGAAGAAGGCTCAAGCTCTTTGTGTTTAATCTGCTGCTGCAGCACTCATCTACCTTCTGCACCACAGCTGTCAACATCTGTGGGAGGGCATCTTTGAGCTCCTCTTTGTTATTCATCCATAATGTTGGATGTTTTTTTCTTCCCTCTGTTGATATCCTTCCTCAGTCTGATCATTTTTGAACTCCCAAGCATCTTTGCATCCATTTGTTCAAAAGTACCAATGGCTGTTTTAAACTTGTTACACTCTTGGTGACATTCCTTCATAGTAAGAGTGACAACTTGTTGCTACAGCTTGAAAAACATGGGTGCTTGAATCATCCAATCATCACATTTGTGTCTTTATAACTGGGCAAAAATGCCCACCCTACAGATAAAATCATTTTCCCTAAAAGAAATAAGAATGAATAACATGGGCATAATTTAAACTATCTGAAGATACAATAAATAAAGAAAAAATCTTGTGAAAACATTTGCAGCATTTTGTAGCTGAGTTATCATAAAAACTAGAAGTATTACACTTACAGAAGCTTCAATAAGGCTTTACTTTGTGAAAATTGTTCAAAGTTTTATGCAATGTTCTATTTACCAGGGCATTATAGGAACTTGAATCTTAGAATAATGTCAGATCAAACGTAACTGGTTTTCCTCCTGCAAATTGAAAAACCTGTATAAGTTTACTTGTGTTAGCTATCCAAGTAAAAGGTTTTGTATTTCTCTGTGTTTAATGCATTAAAATATCAACGTAAGCTTTTTTCATGTAGAGATGGTAGAGTATTGGGTTTGCAACTTATTTAATGAGATACAAACTGACAGAAGTGAAAATACAAAATTTTTACTGCAGCTAACACTACTTTTATATGTAAAGCTTTCATATTTAATTTTTACATTGGGAATTTTACATTTTCTGAGTCAGAATTTTGACTGTGAATGTGACCACTTAGAACTCAGAAACTTAACCTTCCTAATACAAATAAAATCCACTGTTATTCAGAACATATGGAGTCTGAGACCTGCTTTTATTTGTTATCTGTCCCCCACAGTGGAATGGTTCCAGACATTATTACATGTCATGTGTCCATACGAGACAAAGTGTATACTGTAGTGCAGAGGCACTCAGTAGCATGGCTGCAATTGGTAAAATTGAACAAAATGTTCCACAACAAGGACCTATTCAGGCAACCTCTTTCCAGTTATCTCAAACAGTCCTCTTCCCCTCCTCCTTAAAAAAACCCCCCACAAAAATAAAACAACACCAATGGAATAAAACATTGTAAAACAAATTCTTGGTCGTTCAATCCAGAAAAGCAGTAAATGCTGGCTATCCAGAAGCCTTTCTTTTTGAGGGATTCTATTCCCTTTTTAATTTGTCTTTGGGCCAAATCTGTTTGAGTGCGATCAGAGGAGCTAGTCTTTGGCAGAGCACAGCTAAGACTCTGCACTCCGAACACCTTTGAAGTAGCAAGATATAAGAAAAAGGTACATGTGTGTGAATGAAAGCTCATGTGTGCGAGAGATAAAAGAGACTGATGTGACTTTGGATACTTGAGTGAACTCCCCAGATCATCTGGAGCTCTTAATTGATTTCAGCTGTGATCACAGAAGCAGGGTGGATACTATGAATGCAGTGAGACGCCCAGTGGAACAAGCATTCTTGTTTGTGTTTGGGGATGATAGGTACAGAGAAGATGCAGGCCTCTGTGGGCAACATTCAGGGTTTGGGTGGAGCATTAGTGGTATTTTAGAGATATTTTTACACCATGATATATTTACCAGGGACAGGGTTGTGGATTTTTTAAATAAAGAATAGCTGTTTATATCACCAGGGGCACGCGACTTTGATAATTTATGGTGAAACTTTTTGTGACATTTAATCCGTCCTTTTTTGTGCAGCCTATACAGTTTAACACCATCATTAGAAAGTGCAACCTTTTAAAAAAAAAACCTATGAGCAAATATTTTTGCGAAGCTCTTCATCCCTACTTTGTGTCACATTTGGGTATGTTGCTCAGCCACAATTGTCAGCACTTTTCCTGAAGATTGAAAACATTGTTTGTTGTTGTCATTGAAGCTCTGGCATCTGGGACTCATAGCTCAGTGAAGAATAAAAGCAAGTCACAGAGTTTAAATAGCACTTAGCAGACTTAGTCCCCCCCTAACTGTGCTCCTAGCGCAGAGCTTTCAGAGCAGCCAAAGATGCTGACGTCACACAGAGACCATGCGGTGACTTCGTTCCTGTGATGTGTTTATGCTTAGTACGGCGGTTTAATTATGTGCCCTAAACACATGCTCCAGCTTTAACCCTGATGTACTCTCAGTGTGCCCTCTACTACTATTTAAAAAGCCACACAGATATGGTGTATTAGTGGTCCATAAAATCACAGAACATTCAGAAACTTTGTATATGAGGACAGATAACATCTATTTGTCTTTACACTTAAATAGACTGAAACATATTTGTCAAATGAATGTCACTTTTTATACTAAATCCCAACTCATCTGCTACAATGTTATTATAAGGTGTTCCACAAGTATCAACCCTTGCATTATTTTTTTTTCATATATCAATGATCTTCCATCTGTTTGCTCTAAGTTTACTATTAATATGAATGCAGATGATACTATAACTTATACAGAGTAACATTAGGACAAATTTTGTGCAGATGGACAAATTTTATGAAACTTTCTGAAAGTAATTAGCAGATATACATCGACTACTGATTACCTGTTGGAAATAACTCAATTAAAACAGTTGCCACAGCTAAATCTTCCAACAAAACACTGTTCCCTAATTCATTTCTTCAAGGTGTGCTACTTTTTTTTGTATTCTGTTTTTAATAGTACATTGTAACATCAGTCCAAGAACAGCAGATAAGATATAGCCCTTTGGCTAACTGTGGACAATATACTGTTAAAAGGGGGTATTATGTATTTTCCAGGCACATAGTTCAATTCTATACCACAATCAAGTAACTATGTTACCTTCAGTTGTTATGAAAATTCTGTATATATCAAAAATAAAATCTGAGTTTCCATCATGCCCCATCTAAAACCTTTGAAATTGGTCTCTGTCTCTTTAAAAACATCCTACCATTTCAGGCACTCCCACTTTAGCATGTTTCCAAACTATGCCTCAGGGGAGGGGTGCTCTGTGGGGCCGGAGCTTGGCTGGGGAATGAGAGGGAGGTGCTATGGACAATAGGCTGAGCTTTGTACCAGCAAGTACTTTGGCAGCTCCACGTGGCTTCCACAGAAGACTGAAGGATATCTCAAACATGCATGAATGAGTCAAAGCAACACTCTGGGTATGTTTTTCATGAGGGGATAACATTCTAACATGATATGAAGCTCAAAATAGTACATTTTGCATAGTACCCCTGCTTTAATGTTAATTAATGTGCATTGCTTTTGTCAAAAATACTAACAATGTTAAACCTAAATGGAAAGTTTAATCATGAGTAAAGCTAACCAAAAATACTTTTTTAAAAATCTAAATGCAGAAGAACAAAACACCCAGGCAGTTATACAGTGCATATGTTCATTACCCCACTGAGATGAAGGCAGATGTGCAAAAACCACACAAAAGAGATTCACTCATGTACACTCCACTTTAAAAGATCATCCACAAAACAGCAAAGATGAGAAGATTGCTGCTGAACTCAAAGTTTTATAAGCAAAGAGCAGACTGTGGCTGGAAACAAATCAGCCAGAGGGCTGGGACCATATATAGCCCACCCAGCCTAGACTCTCCTGCCTGCCAGCTGTTTACTTCATTCATATTGAATGAGGCACATTTAAACATGGGGTATAATCGAGTCATCCTTATTCCTTTACCATTAATATGCAGAAACTGCTTTTAGGCAAGGTGTTTGTGCAACTGGGACTGGCGCTGTAAATGACAACTAAAATGTGAGGAAATTGTAGGTAATGTAAATGTCACCACATCCACGTTGTCTTAGCATTTTAAACATTTATCTAAAGTGTTGAATCTTTGCAGTGGTAACTTTGAACAAAGACTTAGTTGCAACTCATTGGTGTGTGTATGAGGATTAGCTGGCATCCGACTGGTAACCAACCTGATATCTTGCAGCCATACACTTCAAACCGCAACGCGATGCCTGTTTCCCAGGTAACTGGACGGATTCGTAAGAAACGCGTCAGCGTGGGTTTGGGTAGCATTGTCTTGGCAACCTCTGTTGGGTTTGTGTTGCCTTGAAAAATCTGTGAAAAAAGACAGGAGAGAAGTTGATTGCTGACAGCAAAGCTGAGCTTTAAGAAATCCTTTAAAATGTATGATAAATTTTCAAAAAAACAATTCTCAGAGCTGCCAAAAATTAGATATTGAACAATTTGGAGATTGACCTTTGCTTATGCAGGGTGAAGGGAAGAAACTGACACAAGAGGTGACTTGAGAAATTTGTTGGCACATTCATCAATCCAGCAGTCTTACTTTGATTCTACAGTTTTAAGACCAGATGTTTATGGAATTGTTTGAATGTGTTCATGCTTCTAAATGTTAAAAAATTCCAGCAGCTCTTCTTCAAACACATGTTGAAGGCCTGTGAAAGATTGGAAACCTGACTCTAGATGTGCAACACGGACAAGACCAGATTGTTTCAAGCTGACCTTTTTTCTGTCCTTTGCTTCAAGACTGGGTGTAGGTTTTACCACAGCATCTCATTGAAAGGTCAGAGATGTCAGCATTCTCCCCTGGGGTCAGATGACAGTTTACAAGTGGGACCATAAGAAGAGGCCGGCCACCCAGTCAAACAACAAGTCTTCACAGTCAGTCAGTTCTTTTTGAGTAATTAAATCTCCAAGGTATCCACATGGTCTCCTGACCTCCCTGACTGAAAGGAATCCAGCTAAAATGAGTAGTCTGCACAGAAGGTAAGATAGCAGTTTCGCTCATCCAGAACAAACTAAAACACCACAATAGCTGAGAGCCATTGGGTCATACAGCATGCCTAACAGTTTGAAACCAATCTTTGAGCGATACCTATCAGCCACATCACTGAAGAACCCAGCTACCAAGTCAACCATTTACTTAAATGTCACACACAGTCTCTTCTCTGTTCGCTAACTGTAAAGTGGCTTTTTCCAGAGTTGTGCTAAGACGCTAAACTGCAGGCTCAGCATATTGCAAATGGCGCTTTTCTACACAAAAGCACTTTAGAGGCCAGAAAAACACAAGCCGGGCTAACGGCAGCACCTTTAAGCTGCCACTTTACAAAAAGGAACAGTGTACTCTGGAGAGACCATAAAAGAATCAGGCTTGGGGGCACATGTATGAGCTGCACTTGTTTGGATGGTATGTTGAGGCTGAAAACGATTCATACTTGTGGTTTAAGATGCTTTCCTTCAAAAGAAAAAAATGTTATTTGGGTTTCACATAAAAAAAAGCAAACTCTGCAAGGCTCATACATGCTTTCTTGTTACTGAGAACACCCACAGTTGAGCTTGGACTCTCTTCCAGATGGACAAAACCTGCTCTCTTTGACAAGCTGATTAGCAAATAATGATTATAGACTGTCATTCTTTGTTCAAGCATGCTATCCCTACCTCTCCTCCTCCCTTCTTTCCTCTCTTTGTCTTTCTCTTCTGGACCTACCTCTACCAGCTGCTCAAACATGACAGCCTCTGCTGTCTCCATCAGTCACCTCTTGCCCCTGATTGTCAAAACTATTGTCATCACTGCTTCTTTATGATAAGTTGAACAAAGCATGATATAAAACAGAGGCAGCCTTTCTTCTACAATCATCCCTGTAGATATTTCAGAGTTGCGTTAGTGCTGAAGAGGCTATACATAACATCTCTATACACATTATTTGTTATCACATTAATCAGTTTACAATTGCATAGTTACATAATTTCTCCCTTTGCCAAGTTCAACAGTAAGATCCAGAGATAAAAGTGGATTGTAGTAATGCTGACTGTTTTACTACTATCATAAGGGAAGCGACTTATCATTACACAATCATGTTTGGGCATTTAAAAATTAAAAGTATACTGTTATTCAAAGAGTTTATGCAGAGCATTAGGCTGCAGAAGTTTTGACAAAGTTTTGCATCATACTGCTCTTAGCTGCAGGGATGGTTTCTCACAAGCATATTGAGGAGTACCTTCTGTTTGGAGCCTTCTTTCAAAGTGATCCAGTCCTCTCCGTTTGAGCTGACGTCGACTTTGTAGGACTTGACAAAGTAAATCTTGTGCGTCTCCTGGGAAATGGCGCCCTGAGTACCAATGGCTGAGATAAACCGCAGAAATCCAAGGTCCACCTTAGAGGGATGCAAAGAGATGAAAAGTGAGTGAAAGAGTACAGCTTAGAGTGACTTTGATAGAATAAAAGACATCCAAAGGAGCCAAGGTAAACTGCATCTTCAGCACTATTTAGAATGTCCTAGATGCCCCACTCCTCCCAAAAAAATCCAAACAAACAAAAAACAGACAAATAAGCAGCAGCTGTTGTACTTAAATCACTTCTGGCCACAGTCTCATGAGCTGCTACCTGGATTTTAATAAACAGCAGTGAAAAGATATTCTCATTAATGAAAAAGACACCATATGACAAGTTAATTTCCTAAGATGTGAGACAAGAGCTTATTGGATAAAAATGAACACTGAAGAGAAAAAGGGTCTAGAATCCTATTATAAAAATCATCCAGGAGGAAAGAGGGCTACAGGCTGAATATCAAATACCGTGCTTTTAAATATGCATGGCTTCATAGAGCAGCCACATGAACTGCAGTACATAAAGACTCTACTACATTTTCACAAGAGAACATGCCAAAGGCAGCAGGGTCAGAGAGGCACATGAGCGAGTGTCTCTTCATTTATCTGTTTTCATTTGATTTATGTGTGTTCAGTATTCAGGAATGATCCTCGTGGGTGGTTTGTATCAAACCTACCAAACACTCTGCTTATTCACAGCCATGAAAACCAGCCAGGAAGGAATAAACACAAACACTTCTATAAGTCAGTCTGGCTTTTGTTTAAATGGCAAAAAATAGATTTTAGTCTGGCTTTTAATTGAATGACATTTTTTACTTTTTATTTTGTTTTTATTATAATTTTTGATTTCCAACTCCTAAAGAAAAATAAATACATCTAAATGTAGCTCAAATGGAATCATGTGCTATGATCTATAGTGGTGTCCTACTGCATAAACAAGAATAGCAAGTTACAGTGAAAACATTCCTCTGTGCAATATGATTTCAGTGAAACAAGTGAGAAAACTAAGCCCTTTTTGGAGCTTTACAGCTTAGATATATTAAACAATAAAAAGGTCATTAATTTAAATGTAATATGGAGTGTTTAATGTTACTTGAATGAGATTTAGATACCTTTTATAGATTCACGCAATGGCAGTTTTTTTTTATTTATTTATTTTTTTTATAAAGTCACTTCAGTAGAAAAATGAATGAATTTTCTCATCATTAGTGACTTTTTTTGTTTTGTTTTTTTTTTCTCCCCAAAAATAGGGGACAGAAAGACATAACCCAAGACAACACAACAAATATCTGCCTCCACACCTGCAAAAGTACACAAAGCAAAACACAGCAGG
>JARVJO010000165.1:6560560-6571128 GCA_031762555.1 Cynodonichthys magdalenae | reverse complement strand
CAGGACATGCGCCCGCCCCCTACTGAGGACAGCCCACATCCGAACCCAGGAGGTAGTCCCATTCATTCCGGGGCGGATCTATATAATAACGCAATGGCAGTTTTAAGGTTTAAAATTTTGGAAGATTTTTTTGAAGATATTTTTTTTACATACAGTTTATACACCAAAATGTGGTCAGCTTAGATTAAAACATAAGTAATTCCCAAAATACTATTGGGCTTTTCAGAAAACAGGTGAAGTACATTGGAATTTTAGGCAGTATCTGCATTGGCACCTTTCAGAATTTTTTTCAGAAATTTTATAGTTGTGCGTAGTAATGCTTATCCCTAAAATCATTGCGACTTCATTGGCCTGAATAAAATGTAGGCCACCACTTGGTGGCTACTTAACTTGGTGCCCCATCTCCTTTATCCATGACAGAGAAAAAAACATGAAGCAGTTTAAAATGTTTTCAGGAAATCCCAACCTCTCTCAGTTAAAGCAACACATCTAATTTTAAGTGTCAGCACCATCTTTGACAAGCTGAGCTGACATTAATGAGAAGTAATGGTGTTGTATGCAGACACTACTCTGACCAGGAGTGTTGCAGGAAGTTGGGCCTTGGTGGAGCAGATTTCCAAGATCACGCAGAGAGACAAGGTCTTTGATGTTGACATGAGATAGGAATGTCCTCTGATGAATGGCACCCAGAGTCTTGAACAGATTACTGAACTGACTCGGAGAGGATCATCTGGATGTGCACGAGAAAAGGATGTGTAAGGAAGAGTGACAACAGTTAAATTTTTTACATGAGGGCAAGTAGACAGATGCAGTAGTGTGCACATTTTTTAGATAATCAAAGCCAGAGTTATCTGTCTCCAAACATCCTGACAGAGCTCCAGGATGGTAAAACTGTACAGTCAAGAGTGGCCCTATAAACAGTCTGTACCACACTTGATTTGGGACAGAGTAGGAAAAAGAACATATGCCTGACTGCCACAGATTCCTGGTCATTCCTGCCCCTCAAGTTCCCTTCCAAAAGTAAAGACATAAACAGATGGGAACAATAAATACTATTCCAACAAGCTATTCTCTCTGTCTCTCTGAAACAATTTGGATGGATGGACGAAGCCTAATAAAGAGTCAGTCACATATAGAGACAGAATCTTTTCGTTCCTGTCAAAACACTCAGGAGGCTTTCACTGTTAAATCTCCAATTTCTTTTGGGTCCATAAATAGAAACAAAATCAAATCCTGTCAGTCTGAGGTGATTCCCATTTAATACAAGCTGTGGCCAAATTTTTCTCTGCGTGGCAAATAGCTGCATGTGGCAGAGCTTGATGGGAAAAGCAGCACATGGCAATGAGGTTTAGGACTGTGTGCAGGACAGCCAGGTCTTTAGTATTTACAGCTGTATGGCCTGTCCCTGTCCGATTTATTTTCATTTAGGCTCCATGACAAATAGCGTAACTGTCTGTAAGGATCTGAATATATTAAAAAATGAATCATTAGATAGGTTGTCACTGGAAATTGTTTGGATGAAGACAAGGGCTTTCAAATTACACTTTGCAGGCAATAGGAAAATCCATCTGTCTGTAACAAACTATGCGATGGAGGTTGATTCACAATGAAAACCTTGCTGAATCATGATAGTAAATTGCTATAACTTCTTGAAAGTATCAGGTAGAAATTAAATACTTATGTTGTGCTATTTCAGCAATTTCTATATCAAAATGTCCAGCTCCTTCAGGACATTACAGTTGTGATTTTTGGTACTTCAGCAATTTATACTTTTTAACATATTTAGCTTTTTCTGCCATTTTTTTCTTATTCGAAATGAATGGAGCTGTTTTCAACAACTTTAAAACCCTTTAAAACATCCACAAATCTTGTACTTTTCACCATTTGTTCTGGTTTTGCTTTTTTAACTAATTTGTGCTAATTTCAACTTACTTTGGCTTTTATTTGGCCAATTAGAGCTTTTTTCTGCTTTATTTTTCTATCGTTTAGACAATTTCTGCTATTCTTTTGCTAATTTCAACATTCTGTACTTCTTTCAGCTTCTTTTTGCTATTTTAAGCCTTTTTATGCTCCTTTCAGCTGTTTTCTGCTAATTTCAGCTGATTTTTGTATTTAGCTACTTTTTCGTTAATTTTTTTAGTTTCTTTTTTGAGCTAATTTCACATTTTTGTGATAATTTCAACTTCCTACGGCCTAAATTAGCAAACATGCTTTTGTTTCTTTGTGCTAATTTAAGGTACTTTTTATTTGAGTTATTTTGAGTCTAATTTCAACTTCTTTAGCTATTCAACAAAAATCATTCAACATTAAGCATTCACATTGCATTTTTGCAGGAAATGCAAATTCTTTATTTCTTGTTATTTTCTTTGTTCTTTAACTTCTTTTAAGCATCCTTATGTGGCTCCATACACACCCAGCCTTCGGATGTAACTATCGGTTTCACATCTTTGTTAGAGTATTTCGAAGACCATGTCACAATTATGTTTGCATGGGCTTATGGCCAACGTTCCTTCCCCTGCTTTGTAACAGTCACTGACAGGGATGAGTTGCAAGACTTACCAGACAGAAGAATGGATTCTGTCAAATGATTGCACAGACTATTTCAGTTTCACAGACAGGGGGATGATAACAAGACCTGTTTAATGAGAACAATATAATAATTAATGGCTGCTTGTTAAAAACAAAGGATTGAGAGCAGAAACCGCACTAACAGACTGAGGTTTCCTGAGTCAGGGAAGAAGATAGGTTGCTATGATGTGTGGATGTGAAACAAAATCTATCATAAACCACAGGAACTATGGTAAAACAAACAGGAACAGATAATGATTACTAATGGTTGTCATTTTGACCCAGAGTACTCACTGACTCATAAACACAAACTAATAACCAACAATTGGAAGTTGTATGAAGACCAAAGGGGATTTTGTGTAAATATATCAATCTCAGATGAAAACCTATTTGTCATCTAGAGCTGAAAGCTTGAATCCTGCTTAATGGCTGATGTAATCACTTCGCTGAAAGTGCCAATTATAGTTCCTAATCTACAATCTGTGTATTTTGAGACTTCGCTGATCTAACAGAATGAAGCTTCTCTCTGTTTCATATTAAACTCATTGTTCTTTTTCCAATGAGAATGGTTGGAATTAAGCCCACCCAAAGACAAATGACACCAGACATTCTGGGCATGCTGGTGCACAGTAACTCTGGAATATATCTGAAAGGACCACACAACCTGAGCCATAAAAATGCCAGCCAGGGTAGGAAATCACTCTTGCCTCTCAGAATCTTTTCATAAAGCAATGACAGGTCAATATGTGCACACGACTTCAATGTGTCCTTGTCCCCTGGGAGTTTTTTTCCAGCTTCAGCTTAGTCCAAAATATGCTCAACTCTGTATGTGTTTGTGGGTGTTCTAGATGTTGTTCATCTTCCTGTTATGAGTCAAAATAATGTCTTAAAGCCCCACATCTTACAAGAGTTAATGTGGTTTTACAAAGTGATGAATTCAGAAAGGTAGATATCATATTAGTCACGCTCTGACTTGTAACATCAGCCATTTAAAGACTAATGAGGATGCTTTTAGAGCAGCACACTGAAATTAACATTAGTCATTGAAATGGAGGTGTATGCTTGGAAATGTTAGCTCTAGACAAGTGTGTTTCTACTGCTGGAACCTTTTTTAGAAAGGTACTTTTATCCATTTCTATTTCTATTGTCTGTGGGTCATCAGAGCAGTGGTTAGTGCTGTCACCTCACAACAAGAAGGCTGCAAGTTGCCTCCCAGTTGGAAGCCTTTCTGTTTGGAGTTTGCGTGTTCTCTCTATGCATGTGTGGGTTTTCTCTGGGTACATACTGGGTACCGGTTTTCTCCCACTAGCCAAAACCATACATGTTGTTAAGTGGCAAGTCTAAATTGATCCCCTGTGAAAAAAAAAAGAAAGTGGAGGAGCAGTTCAGGGGACAAGCTCAAGAAATGACCCTCAAACTGGATCTCTCGCTGCCTGATAGACTTATAATTGAATTTCCCAGGAGTTGAACGCTGTGATCTGTACTCTGAGAGAAGACAAACTAACCGTGTTTCTTTAAATCCATTTCTCTGCTTCCACAACAGAGGCAGGGGGGAAATAGTTTCTCATTTGTGTGTGTGTGTGTGGGGGCCTCTGCTGAGTGAATAACCGAGGCCTCAGGAGAATTAGTTTATTCATCTTCCCTCACCAGAAACAACATGAGAAATGCCGAGAGTGAGAAAGTAGGTAGTGTGAATCCAGAGAGCAGCTGGTAGATACAGACTGAGGCTTCGAGCCAGGAAACAACTTCTGGTAATGCTTTATGGATCTCCTAGGATGGTATAGTTAGAAGTCATAAAGTAGATGCAGAGACTCAAATCACCATTTTCTTCCCTCCCCGCTTTTATTTGCATACTAAATCTGATTATAATCCCCTCTGTATGTTAATGAAAGAAAGCTGACATTTTTGTGAACTGACACACTGGCAGCTCCCGACTAAAGAGATATTTCTACTCCCAAAAGTGGCATTTCGAAACTGGGACTCAGCAATCTCCTTACCAATTTTGCCTACAGTTACTTTACTGTTCGTAAAAAGAAAAAAATACTTCAGGCTCCATTTCCTAAAAGTCTAATTAATTCTCCTTTCATGAAAATTGTATTACTAAAATGCTGCAGGACCTATGAGCTCCACCTCCTACCTTCCATTTATCACATTATTCACCTGACAGAATTATAGCTTATTTTTAGCTTCCAGACACATCCTTGCTGGCATTCAATTATGCATGTCTTCCCATGTGCAATCATCTGTTACGGTGACAATGAGGAATGTATATGTTGTGTTACAGTGATAATGAGATAAAAGGTTGTTGTGTATAAAGTGTGCTTAGTCACATATGCAATGGTGCATGATTAAGAATTTCAGTCTCTGTGGTTAAACGAAGGATGTCAGTCTGATTTTAAGGTTTCCTTGTTGGTGAATCATCTTGGATACTCGGGTCATTTCCAGCCTTGGCAAACACACATGACTAATGCTGTGAGTAATGACTGTGAAACCAACTCTGAAAGGGGACAGAAAGAATCCTGGCCTGAAGGTATGTCATGTCTAGAGGCTGCTTGATGAACTTTTCCCAGGATGCACAGCTGCACATGATTGTTTAGTGATGACTACTGACTAAAGAGCTTTCAGGCATTTTTCTCCACCGTAACACTGACAACTGAAAATACTGATTGTATCCAAGTTTGGTTTTTTTGTCTCTTGGTACTTATGCAGCACTCATTTCATTACATCATGCAATCGCTCATGTTTCGATTACAGGTCCCGGGTTTTTGGCTACTCTAATCGAGTGTGGGTCTCTATCCTCTCATTGATTTTCCAATTGAGAGCAAGGCCCAGAAGCGGCGCGGCACAGACAGCCTCCATTGTTTCCATTTGTACGGCACGATGATGATCTCACCGGCAGCTGCATTGCCAGCTTGCGCTCGGCTGCTCTCGCTAGACTTCATCAACTGAGAAGTTGCTGTTAATTACCAGTCCATATTCTGAGTACTCATCACTCAGCAGGGTGGTAAGCCCTCAGAATGGGTACAGGCATAAAGGAGAGACAATGAAAGGAGTGTTTTTGCAGATCATTGACTTGAGGTAATGGAAGGCACATTAAGACTAGAATGAAAACAGGGCAGGCTGTTTTATCATCTGATGTTAGGCTCTGTGTGGGTACCAGAGCTGCTTTTTTTTGGTCCAGGAAATGTGCAATCAAAGATTGTTTGGCTTGTCAGCTGGCTCCGGATTCTCGGCATTGTTTGCTTTATAGATTTAAGGAAACAAGGTCAAGACAAGCCATGCAGCCCTCCCCCCAAAACCTGAGGGTTTAAAACTGCAGTGTAACTTTGTTTTCCTGCCATAAAATGATTGACTTCACCTTGGGATTAATCATGAATTAGATAAAGGAGCATTTTGTGTCAACAGACATTGATATGCTTCCTTAGGTTCAGTGCTTTCCTCTGACAGGAAGGAAAGATTAAAGGATTCCTCACATGACATGAATGAAGAGACAGCGGGGTTATCTCCTTTCACGATTAAACAATTTAAATAACCAAAAACACATGGGTGCTGATGAATACAAAAATACTGTTAAAAGAAGTAAGGGATGATGCATTCTGACAAGAAGATTGAAAATAATGTCAGGAGTCATTCAAGCAAAATTATACATACATGCAGTGTATATTATGGGATAACATACACATGAGAAGCTCAATAAAGAGGCTTTCAGGTATCGACAGTTGGGCTGTCTCCAAAACAGCCTAAATTATTGATGCTGTGAGCGTGTGCAATCAATGGCAGCTGTCTAACAGAGATTTAGTCTTACAGTCGGTTATTGGATCGTTGCTCTAGTGACTCTTGGTGGCCGTCAACTCTTTCTTCTGACATTTTTGATAAAGTCATTGCGAACAAAGTTAGCAAATGCCCTAAAGTTCCAGAGGAGCCATTACATCGATCTGTAAACGTATCACATCTTTCCCCTCAGAGACAAATGTGTTGCAAAGATGCAGGTATGTCTGTGCCAGGGCATGTGCTGCAGGGAAAACAGTGCCTCAAACAGGCAGATAACACACACCAACCTGCTTCTACCTTGAAATTAGATGTTTGAAACCGGATATGAGATGAAAACATGAATTAGAGTAGAATAAACACTACTAAAATGAGCAAAGATAAAGATGGAATGAATGTCTGCTTTAAGGGATTGCTACCCTTTTATGTTTTCCCTCTGTACCCACAAATCCTCTCACAGGACATCTGTCCATCTTTGGCCTGATTGATAATGACCTGCCGTTCAATGCTGAGCCACACTAAAGCAATCTAATTAGCCAATGAAAAATGCACAGACTCCAGCATCTTCTCCCTCCATCTCCCCATGCATCAGAATCAAGCGGCATTCAAATGGATGACAAATCTGGATTAGTTCAGAAAAGAAGGAAAGCGAAGCTCAGGAATCAAAGGCCGCCTGTCATAAATATTGAAACTGTCTGACAGTGACTGCAGTCAGAAAGTGATTATGAGATGTTTTATGGTTTGATTGATGTGGATCTGACGGTGCACAAAGACAACGCTCACATGCCATGAGGGTGCCTGAGCTTGTTGCTGCACTACAACAAGCAGGCTTAATGAAAGAGGAATGAGATGGAGAACACTTCCAATGCCACTTATAATAATTGGAGCCCAGAATGTTTGGCAAAAGAGCATCAAATTCCTCAGAAAACATAAATCATTAGCCAACCTCTGGCTCTTTTGCCACAGTGCCTTGGAAATGAGAACTCAGAAGAGCACAGTTCACTGTTTTCTCTGATTACGGCTGGGAAATCAACACAGCCACTTAAACACGTGGTCTTTAAAATCCAGATTTAAGTGCCAAGTTGAATCCTATGATCAACACTGTAGAATGGAACAACAACTAATCAGTGTAATCATGTGCAGTTTTCACCAACAAAAAAAGTTGAGTAGGTTTGGGCAGCCGTACAAACTATCCTTTTACTCTTAATCCAATGATTTAGCGAACAACAATGGCCTTCTCTCTCAGAAAGACAAGTATTTCATTCAGCAGAGCATCCAGCTGCTGAAAAACGAGGTAAGGGGCAGACAGGTTTCTTCCTGATCCACTCAGACACACGCTGGGTTCCTCTGCAGGACACCACAGGATTTGCCAAACCCTCCCACTCATCCAGAACGCCAGAAACACCACAACTAAAGCATGGGAGAATGCACATCAATCTGCATACAGTCGCACAGAGATTAAATTAAAATGAAGGAGAAACAAAGGCCCCCAGGACAATATTTTCTTTGCAATAATAAAGGAAAAGCTTGCTTATGACCCTCCCCAAGAAAATATTTGGCTTTGAGTCAGCTCAATTATTCATTCCTTGAGAAATACACCAAGGCCCAAATTTTTGGAAACAAAGCAAAGGCCAAAGATAAAAAATAAAAAAAACAGTCTGGGCATTTACACAAGTGGAAAGCTTTGGGTTAATAAATCAAAGACCCAAGAATGCTTAAAAGTAGTTATATGATGGTCGGTGTATGTGTCTTAACCCCATCATGGGATGATGGAACTAAATCCTTAGTCTTCCCACATGAAGTTCTTTTTGTGGGTGATGATCGCTTTCTGTAGATAAGCCAACTGACTGAAAAAAATATGACAGAGCCTGATCTGTTTATGTGCGTGAGTGAGTGTGTGAAATTTGGCAGGATGCTTGAATTAAATCACAGCATCCCCTGGAGGCAGAGCCTCAGCTCTTAAGAAAATAAAAAAAAGTTATCAGGTAAGACAAGAAGACTGAGGGAGAGGAAGATGCAGGAAGATAGGTGGATGTTAAATGTTGGAGTTGACTCAGTCGTTTGTGGGCTCCATTCGAATGGATGGTATTTGTCATTGAAACTGTTGGGGAATATTAAGATTATGTGCCTCTAGAGAGAGAAGTAATGATACAGAACCCTCTGCTGTATAACACTGCAAACCCTGAAACTGCATGAGTCAAACTCAAGGTCCGTGGGCCCAATATGGCTCTTACTGTAATTTTATCCAATTCGTAGTTCAAACAGATAATAGCAGAGCAATACAGACATCTTACAACAATATTTTTTAAGCAAAGAAAATTGTTTTTAATGTTTTATTTTACTTTAATGTGGAAAAAACAAAAATGTTTCTGTTTACTTTTGTTGTACATTTATGAAGCCATAATACTTGTTTACAAGAACTTCAGTGTATTTTTAAAAGCAATAATCTTCACATTTATGTGGAAAGTCCCGCCTACTTATCTGTATGCAGTCATGATGTCACATGATGTTTTGTGAGCATTCAATATGGATCCAGCCAGTACACAAGAGCTGCTCTTCTTTTTAAAAAAATCACACATCCTTATTTAATATTGTCTCAATGGACAGAAATGGTCTGTGCCATGTTTATACACTCAAAAAAGATTTTCAAAATGTTTCCTTTGGATTTACTTAAATATATTAGGTCAACAGGTTCTACTCAACTGAATTAAGTAAATCTGAACCAATTTTTTCACTTACTTAATAAGTTAACATGAAGCAATTGTGTTAGATTTACTCAATTCAGTTGAGTAGATGAATATTCTTTCGTTCTTTTTTTTGAGTGTATTCTGCTGGTTTTAGTTGAGATTTTCTGCTTAAAATTCCATAAGACTGGGCCATCTCTGATTTTTTTTTATTACATCAAAATGTCTTTGCGAGGCAAAAAAGCCAAATAATAAGCATTGAATAACATAAAGCCTAGATTTTTCACAGAAAATGAATGAATGAAAAAAAAAGTCATTCATTCATTTTTCACAGAAAATGGGATGTAAACTGTAAAATTTGTGTGGCTGGTAATTTAGGAATGGAAGACAAAGACAATCAAAATATTATTTACAATTATTAATGTAAAAAATATATTTAAAAAATGAATTTACACAAGCAAGGTTAAAACTACGGGATTCACCTAATACATTTATCTGAGGTGCAAAATATCCCATTAATTTATATGAACTACAATTATTTTTATGAATTGACCCACTAGGGGGGAGAACTCGTATTGTTTTTCATTCAGCTTCTGCGATACATTCTCGTGTCCAGTTTAATACCTATATTTAACAGTCAATGGGAAAAAACAACAAAAACCAAAAATGGGACCAATCAAATTCTTGCTGCTGAACTTGCAACCAAGATATCTACCAAAGAAAGAAAAAGACAACTACTGATGATGTGTCTTTTTATGTACTTTTTCTTCTTTTATTGGTAAGCGATGTTTAATCTACTTTATATATACATTAATGTATTTTGGGAAACAGTAATTCATTTTTATAAATAATTTGACATGATACAGCTGAAAACTAAAGTTAATTTATGTTTTTTTTCAATAAATAATGACTGAGATCTGCCCTCAGTTAGGACCATATTTTTAATTTCGGTCCATTTTGTAACTGAGTTTGACACTTCTGCCTCACACAATGAATTACCTCCAAAACTGTACAGAAGGAGACTTTTCCAAAGACATTTTCCTCCACTGAAATTACATTTCAGGAAGCAATCATCTGTAATGGGGGAATAATTTCCTCTATATGACATGAGGAGTATTACCTGAATCCACTCCTTGTTCGAATCCTCTGCTGGCGTCCAAGCGTTTTCGTAGTAGTTGAGTCTAGAGCGCTCCGGGGACCAGCTGGGGTTGTACTGAGAGGAAGCTATGATTTGGTCTGATGTTATCTCGCCTGACTCCATTCCCAAAGGGTCACTGCAGTCAAAGTCTGCAAAAAAAAGTAGAGAAAGGAGTAGAAATGAGATAGAAAGAAAAACAAAACTTAAAATAAAAACAGAAAAACTGTCGCTGAATTTTAAGTGACCACAAAGTAGCAAGAATGCACCTTTTGAGTACCCCCCACCCCACACACACACACAGGTTTGTATTTCTATCCTTATTAGGACCGTTCGTTGACTTCCATTCATTTCCAGTAATTTCTACAGCCTAACCCTGACCACCAACCCTAAGGCTAACCTCACAGGTTTCT
>JARVJO010000165.1:6509398-6545430 GCA_031762555.1 Cynodonichthys magdalenae | reverse complement strand
ATCCAAGGATCCCCACAACCACTATTTAATTAAGTCAATAGAATAGAATAGAATAGAATAGAATAGAATAATACTTTATTGATCCCATGGAGGGAAATTGAAGTTAAGTCAGAAGCCCAGAGAGAGACTGATGTGATGTGGCAGCAGAGGCTGTTTCAAGACTAATATGATCTAACAAAAGATTCTTATATTGGTTAATACTAAGAGCATTTTTATTTTTCCAATTTAAGAGTATGGTTTTCTTTGCGATATATAAGGCAGTGAAAATCATGTGAGATGTGTTTTCCTCTAAAGTGACATCATCTAAAACAGCCAATAAGCAAACAGACGGAGATGGTGGAATATTACATTTCAGATACTTAGATAAGTCCTCACAAACCCAGCCCCAGAACCTCTGAACAGGTGGACAGAACAAGAATGCATGAATATAATTGTCAGGTATATTGCCTGTGCACTGTGAGCAGGTGTTTTAGGATACAAAACCCATCGTGAACATTCGCTGACCTGTATAATATACTCTATAGAGGACTTTATATTGTATTACTTGTAAATTGGGGTTTCTAGTCATTTTAAATGTTTTTAAGCATATTTGAGACCAGGTGTTTTGGTCAAAGTTAATTGATAAGTTCATCTATCATTTCACAATTGATTGATATTGAGTCATCTATTCTAGACAGTTTCTTGTAGATTTTAGATAGTAATTTGGGGGATTTAAGACGAAGGAACTCTAATACACTTAATGGTGTTTCTAACCAAGTTTTCTTGAGCTTAAATTTATTTTGTATTATAGATTTATTTGCTGATATTCTAAAATTTTTTTCTTGTCAATGAGGAATTCAGACTAAAGCATTGCAGTTCTACTTTATTTAGACCCCGACTGAATGATTTTAATGTGAAAAAGAAATATTTAAAAGCACAATATATCTCATTAAAGGAATGTATACAAAATAAAAGAAAATGTTGTTTGTTAATTTTAATCATTTTAAAATGTTGCAACAAATATATCATGCTGTATATTTGATTTGATCCAGTTAAAAGGGCTGTAGTGTGTGTAGTGTGTTTTGAAACTCATTGTCTAATGTTTAAGTTTTAACTCAGTGAGTACTCAAAATTGGTACTTACACCGGAGAGTATTCGGGTATTGGAAAATATAGTGACATGTCTTCACTGTGCACCCTTTATGTGTAAATGGTTTCATATTTGACTTTTTATTGGTTTATGTAAAATCTTTCTTTTCTAATTCTGTCTTATTTTATTGAACACAAATGTATTTTATCCTATTTTAGCTTACTGTAATTTGTTCATTTTATTGTGATAAGTGTATTTGCTTTATTATTAATTTTTTTTTTTATATTGAATTCATGTTTTTAGCATTCAAATGTATACAAACATAAAAATAAGCCAATATTTTCATAAAACATATGAAATAGTAAATATAATCTAAACGATGATATTTTCATGTGGTTTTCTGGTCACATAGTTACAAACATTCTGAATAAAGTGAGACTATAACTGAAAATCAACTTATTTTCTCGCAACACTGAATCAGCCCGTTGAGATGCTAGCCTAAGTCTTGTACTGAGTGTTCCTACTGAATTATTCTGACTAAGATCAAGCCAAGGACAAACCTCACTACTGTCCCTGGCTACGCACAAGTGAAAAAATAAAATGGAGTGGCACGAGAGACAGAATCCTCTAGCTGCTCCCACAGGCAAGATAATCATCTTTTTCATCTGGAGCATCCATGTAGGGGGGTTTTCCCCCAGCTCCCCTTGGTAAAGGCAGGATGCTTTATGGCAAAGTGGCTTTCTCCGACAGCTATCACGGTTTTGTGTGGCATTGACCGTGCTCACATACAGCTTGTGTTTTCATCTGTGTTGACAAGGGAGCTTCTCTGCAAATATATTAAAGGTTTAGTTCAACGCCAACTTCCTGCCCTCAAATTTTGTCTCCCTCGTAATCATTTATTGCCTCACTAGACTGTGTTTTTTTGTTTTTTTTATAGACGACTCATTGCCATGTTGAGAAAAAGGGTTAAAGAAAATGGGGGATTTTTAAAATATAAAAAGTCCTGGCACACAGAGAACACCAGCAGTTGCATTTCATCTGCAATAAAACAGACAGTTTGACCACAGTGCAGCTTGCAGGCCGCTTTTAAACAAACAGCTGAATTTATGGCAGGAAGTTAGGAGAAAGAAAAAGAAGTGACCTTGAGCGCACATTTACCACTAGCTTCCAACCAGGCACTCCAATGTTCACTGCTGGCTGTAAAGGCTCATTTTAACGTTAGTTTTATTGTGCCGTTGCCCCCCCCACCCCCCCTTTTTTTCTCTGAACCCAGGAGTAAGCAAACGCCTTTTACGACTCAGTGGTGAGGGATCAGAATTTGTAACGGGACAAGTTGCAGCAGGCAGAACGGTTCATAACAGAGATATGATTTTAATCTTTACAAGTGTTGGAGATGTATAAGGAACTTACAATAAATGTGCTACCATTGTTATGAAAGTAGAGTGCATTTCAATTGCTAGTTTCCCTGATGACTTGTTCATCTACGTCTCTAATAGGCTGTTGCTCTAAGTGCTAGAAGCGGACCGGCGACTGCTGGATGTTAATCATTGGAACAACATTGATTCAAGAAACAGGCCTAAAATTCAACAGCCCTTGTTATCTATTCTTTTCTAAATCTCTTCCTATTTACTTGCCTTTTCACATCTCTACTTTGCTCTTTTTCCTGCTAATCACTATTCCAAACCCCCTGCCTCCACACACATGCACACACTTCCTCCAGCTATTCTGACCACAGTCATGAGCGTAGAAGATGTTGTTTTTAGCCTGCAAGGAAAATCACCACTGTTTATGTACCATGCTGCTCTCTGGTTGGTCATTATAACCTGCATTCATGCCCCCCACCCATTCCACACCCATTACAGCTCTAACCTTCTTCATCTGAGCCCTTAGGTGCCCCTAATGTCACTCCAGCTCTAAAAAGTGAAGGATACAGCTCAGATAGGATTCAGGTGCTGGTTGGAATCTCCCTTCTGAATCCTTTTTAAGGAACTCGTTGTGTTAACTTTCCATGAGGGTTGCACATGTGGGCGACAGCACTGCGTCTCCATGCCAGATGTGACCCATACCATCAGTCTGTTTTTTCCACAAAATCCCAATGTGCCCCTTCTGGCCCAAAATGACATATACCCTAACACACCCTGAAAATGTTTTCACAGGTGTGTGCTCAGTGTAGCAGGACCAACATCCTAATGACATGACAAACAGGGCTTTCGATTCAATGATTATTTGTAGTGGGACAAAGTGGACCTCCCTTCAGACTTACTTTTTTTAATACTTATTTTTGTTTATATATCAAAAATAGGCTTTTTGACAGACTGGGTCATTACCAAAATAAGTCCCAAATAGTTTTTGGCCTTCATAGAAGAACGTTTCTACACATTGGAATTTTGGTCAGAAGCTGTGCTGGTACCTTTTTTAATTTCTCCAGGCGTTTATTTGTATTTTAGCATTATCTTGAAGTTGAAAGCCTTTAAACTGACAAGCACATACCTGTTAACCCGCTCCCTTCAGCTCAAATATGCCTCCCTACTTTCTCACTATCCCCATCTCTTGCCAGACCTTAGCCGGTGGAGCGAAGCTGCCAATTTGCAGGCTATAAAATAAATAGCCCGTGCTAATTAAGATGGCTGGATGGGACCGAGGAGTGGAGAGGGGTAGAGACTGATGTGGAAGCAGCCAAAGAGAGACGTAAAACAACCTGCTCTCTTCCAATTAGACACTTTGCAGGCAGTGGCTGATAAAAACCAAAGCTGCAGGTGCCAGCATATTCTAGGTGAAAGTTTATTTGCATGCTTTATAGCTTTAGCAGGTCAGCCTGCACAGATAAAGTATACTTGTATAAGCTGGCACGCCAACCCTAAAAGCAGCATTCGTTTACATGTTTAATTTGTGGGTTTATTTATCTTCCATGTGACCTTTGCTTGTGTAATTCCCCGAAGCATACGTGCAATGATTCAGGCTTATAATCGCTGCAATAAACAGGTGGTATTTTCTGTTTTCCATCATTGACATGCACAAGCCTCCCGCTCCTTTATCCGTTATCCAAGCATCTGTGTATCATCATTAGCGTTACATGTGTTAGCCAACACAGTGTTTTCCCAGCTAATGCCCCGTTTGTTGATAAGCCATGCTAATCAGCTAGCTTTGTATCTCTCGTTCTGCTCGGCTCCCTTCTCCCGCTCGCTCCAACTAACAGAGCTGTTAATTGATCTCAGAGCCCCGTTGTTGACGGGTGCCAGTGGGGTCAGAGTCAAAACACAAAGTGCATTCAAATCAAAAAATTGCGCCTGGATCTAGCAAGCCACTCCCCCCCCCCCCCCCCCCTTCAGATGAAAGAAAATTCTGACTCTGATTCCACATTGGGTTCAATCAGCAATAAAACAAAGCTTGTCATCAAGCTCTAACTTATATCTCAAACCCCTGAAATCAATTTTTTTCTCCCTAAAATCTACATTTCCTCATCTAAAGCAGCCCACGAGTGTGTTTAGCAGTTCCTTCCCCTATTGTCAGAGGGCCTCTAACACGGCTCATTTATAATCCGTCCTGGCTAATAGACGAGGCTGGGAAATACTAAACTAATCATGGAAAGAATGTAGCAGATTTAACTGGCCTATCAGGGGGAATGAGGCAGCTTGTGCGGATGAGTTTGCGTATGTCGGGCTGGATTGTCGCTTTGATCTCATAAATGGCCCTGCACTCCACCAGCTGCCATGCCGCGGTGGTGACGTGCACACAGCCGGGGTCGCGCAAACACACATCGGGCCAGATTAAAAGGAGGGGAGGAACCTCGTCTGGCTATTCATCATGTCTCAGAGGTCATGGAGGGGGGGCTGTCTCATAGACTGCCGCTAAGGTTAATTAATGAAAGTGCAGTCTGTAGCACCTGTCTGCCTTCTTGCAGTCATTTCCTAGAGAGAGGCAGTCCTCCTCCTCTTCTTTTATCTTCTTTTAGTCCAAACAAAAGAAGGCAGCAAACCAGCAGGAAGTTCTGCTTTGTTCTGATAAGATAAATATCCTCATGTAGTATTTGCACTCAAGTATACCAAAATACCATTTATGTTTTTTTTTTTTTTTTGGAGTAGAAGTACTATCTGACTTGATGCCCCTCTCAGCAAACAGAATTCACTTTCTCCACGACCAGCTTGTCAGACGTGATAACGGCACATTCGCACCCTCGCTACGGACTGCCATCTGACAATAAACCAACACTTAAAACAACATTTGTTCAATCACTGCTCAGTAAATTACACCCTTTGCTTATGGTATAATAACTCACACCAGACAAAAAAAAAACCCTGCTACAATTACAGAACATATGGGGCTATGATTCATTTGTTTTGAGTGAGGCATATTGGCTGCCATATTGTATTTGCATAATGTGGCGCTTTGACGCCTTGACTAAAGCACAAATAAACTGTGAAATTAGACAGCCTCTCTTTTTTTTTTGCTACATTAAAATTGTTCATCCTCCAGATTTTAAATTCTGTGTATTTGAAATGGTCGGTGACATACATATCAGTCCTAAATCTTAGTCTTAAATCTAAAAACTGGTGGTTAAGTGATAAAATTTTGAATGGAATAACCAGTTCAAACACCGAAACAATAATAAGGTGCAGAAAGTGCCTTGAGGTGATACAGGAAATTAATTTGTAGAGTGAGCTGAGCATCATAAACTAAAGCATTAGAACTTAAATTTAACAGTAAAAGTATAAATATTAAATCCACAGGATGGGTTCATGAGTGACAATAATAGTCTGCTTAACTCTGTATTAATATTAAAATCTTGCATTATTTTAAATCACTTTCACTTTGCGACTCACCTGTCTTAAAGATCTCATATCGGATGGAGAAACCTGCTCCGTGGGTCTCGTAATCAGACACAAACTTGATGAACAGCTGATTACCCGAGGAGACGACTGGCGAGGGAGCGATTTTCCCACAGTACTTCCCTACCAGCTGACCGCTCTCATCCACGCCATCTCGCACCTCCACGTAGTCATACCTGAAATGTTCACAACAGAAGCAGTGTTACTGACATGGTGCAGACACATGGAAATACAAGAATCGTAAAGGAAAACAATCCACACACATTCATTCTCAGAGGACTACAAATACCAAGCAAGACAGCATATTGTGTAGGTAATGTAGTGGAAATAAAACACTGTGCTAATGAGGTCTCAGGTTAAAACTCCGAACAGGTGGGGAAGTTATATTCTTTCATTATACTGACACGCGCAGACACACATTCTGAGGTGGGTTTCTGCTCCCAGCAGCACAGAGGTTGGAACCATCCAACTGCTTTAATGACTAAACTCGCCTGAATAGTTGTCCGTGTTAACCACAGAGTAGCACTCTGTAAGTGTTTCTGATCTATGAGGAAGAAATGAGCCTGAGGCCTCATTATATTTTGGTTTTTGGTGTGTGTTTAGAAAGAGCAGGTGTTAAAGGCATTAAAAACTCCCATTCAAATGGAATTTTAAACCCACAGCTTTTTAAGGGAGCACGCGAAAATGAGTCAGTGCAAAGTCGAGTAGTCAAAGAGGTGGACGGCTTTGTGAAAAGAAGCACCACGACACAAACACATCCCTGGGATCTGGCACAAGACTAAAGCTGGTAGAGGAGGAACAGAAGCGTCTAGACAATGACGGTGGTCTAAACAGCTTCTGGCTATTTGAGCGAGTGCGTGTTAATGCTTTCAGGCACTTGTTAAAAATGTACTTTTAAATGTGTTTGATTTGTGGTTTTTCACTCCAATGGCTGCCTGTGAGTGCATGCATGTGACTTTGAAGGATGGGTCCAGACGAGTTTTCCGTGCCGTGTTTTGATTGTGAGCGACAGGACCTAGCTATGCTCCAAAAGCAGATATTTGGGTTCAGGTTTCCACTGTTTCTAATTGCTCATAGTGTGAATTCCTGCCAGGTTTTCAGCTCTGCGGGCTACTTATTCAACATTTTCCTGGCCGAACATGTCACCTCGTTTCTACATCATCAGGAACCCGGTGAATTAAGCACAATTCGGAGAAGTCAAGACAGTAATTAATTTTGATGTATGCGTGTGCACCATGCAGCAGGTGTGTGGTCACGTTCAGTCGCACCAATGCTCTTTCTGACTCCTCAGAAAATATGCACCCTATGGGCAAAGGAGACCCATTTTCATAGTTTTGCATGATTCCCAATTCGCTGTCAAAACATCAGGTCTCTAATGATTCTGAACCCACTTAATGCAAAGCTTCTTTTTCCACAAAAAAGGTGATTTACACTCTGAATAGCAGTACTGTTGGGCTAAATCCCCCAGGTGGGGTTTGACATGCATCAACATACAGCCATCCTCACTTTTTTTTTCAAAATATTATTTTCAACTGCATCAAAGGGGAAAAAAGAATTCAAATTATTAGAGAGGATTTAGAGAAAGTTGAGAGAAGTGGAAGAAATATTAATGTGAACTAAAGGACTTGGGTAACAAGAGGGGACAACAAAGCAGCAAAGCTTAGAAATGTGTCCTGAAAAGAACTATAGTGGATGAACGACCTGATTTTTGACCCATTCAAAAGAAAAGTTAATATCTCACTAGGAATGTGGATCTCCACTCAGGCTATTTTTAAGACACTATACATAACTACTTCCGCTCCACACCTGTGCGCGTACAAACTCTGCCAGTGGTTTCATTGGTCTCAATCACAGTGTGCTGGTTTAGCTGTGTTTAAACTTAATGAAATTTGGGGAAATTGCATCAAACTCCACCAAATATTGTGCTACAGTACTTGTAACAGTGACCTAGGATACAGCCATCATACCCACATGCAAGGAGTCTGTTTTTGTCCATTTTCTCAAGCTAGGATGCAGTCTAAGGCTATGTTCACACTGCAGGTCTTGATGCTCAAATCTGACTTTTTTGTAAAAGTCTGAATTTTTCAATCCTCTGGTCAACATTTCAGCTGAATTTTCCTGTATTTCCTGAGGTTGAATGTGTCAAAATTCACTCTAGGAATGTCTTTTTTCTGTTATGATATTACCAATAGGGTGGCTGTGGCGGAGTGGTTAGGGGGGTCGTCCTGGAACCGGTAGGTCGATGTGTGTCCCATCAGTGTGTGAATGTGATTGGCACTGATTAGTCTCCATAGATGATTGTATATGTTAACTTTGTAGAGACCTAATAGAGTGCTGTGTAAATGAGGACACAGATTGTAGTGTGAAGCACTTTGAGTATCCTGGTTGGATAGAAAGGTGCCATATAAGTACAGTCAATTTACCATTCACTGTATCCCTGCATAATCCACACAACTTGTCCGATCATTTGAGAGATAATGTATCAGATAATGTATGTAAATGATATGTGATATCACAAGTGGAGATCACCATCGGACAAGCTTTTGTTTATTTGTGGTTTCTTAGTGATAAGTTACCTTATATTGGACAGCAACACTCCTCACACAATATTTCCCCAAAGGCAGCTGCCCAAATAAAATAACATAGATATAAGCATTTGCATATCAAAATGCATAAATGGTGTGTCCAGATAAAAACCATGACTGATGTAATGAGAGAGAAGGCCTAATCTAATTTAGTTTATTATTACAAAAGACACAAACCAAAGAAAACCATGAGATATTGCAGTATAATCAGTTTTTTTGCATGGCTGTGGCTCAGTGCAGTAGTCTTTCAACAAGTGAGTTGGAGGTTTGATTTCACCAGTATGAAGTCAAATGACAAAGTGTTCCCAGGGAACATACTGAACATGAAAAGTGTTTGTTCAAATAACACATTTCCAGCATTCAAAACACCCGTTACAATGAATTAAATTTGTAATTAGTTTTTCTTCAAGGCTGTAAATGCATATAGTTTAAGAGATAAAATAACAAAATGATCTTCTGGGAGAAGAGTTCACCAACTGAAAACAGGTGGGGCTTTATGCCAAGTAGAGACATCTACATCTGCAGCTTGAAATACAAGGCACAGACGTTAGATATGAGAGCAAACCGTTAAATGGGAAATCCCCTGCTCTGTGTTTTTGGCTTTCCTCCATTTCTCTTGTGATTATGGTGTGATTTCAGACCAGGTCTTTTTCCTCTCCACTCAACAGGCCACCAACTGTAACATCAGCATTGATTCACTCATACAAGCACCACTTTATTTTAGACCTTTTATCAGCTTCCATTTGGTAAAACAAAACCAAATAAAACAAAATAATGATCATATTTCATTCACAGTGTTATTTTCCTCGGTGCTGCAATCAAACAGCTAGGAAGTAACTCATTATTTACTTTAAAAGGCTTCCCTGGTAGTCTGGGTCTACCATACAATGGCATTATAGAGTCTAATTAGCATGAAAGCTCTTTGCTGTTGATTAAATAAAAGGTATAAAAAAGGAACAGGTATTTTCACTTTGAAATTTAGGTTGAATTTACAAGGAAGTGCTACAATAAGATTAATTCCCCAGTGTTTTTTGTTTTATCGAGAGCAAATTTGTCTGCTTACCCCCTCTCCTCCTTTTGGCTTCTGGCTTACAACAGAGAGCATCAATCTTCCTGTGGCCCTCTTCTGGTCTATCAGCAGATTTATAATTCACCTCAGAACCTCTGTCTCTGCAGCTATCTTACCCTACCCCACATTGCAACTGTGCGTTGCCAGACGTCTTAAAAAATTGATGCCGAGATACATCACAGAGATAAAAAGAAGAGCAGGCTTCGATACAGATGGTGGAGTTGAGCAAATGTCTGAATTTGTGCCATTTGTGCGCACATATGTGTGCCCAATATATTGTAACAGAATTTTGTGCTGACACAGAGGATTATCAGGTATATTGATATGATAGCGTATGCACATAAGTACCATCACTCTGCTGTTTATCCTCAGAAATCTCTTTTTCACCATCCAGAGAAGACAAAGCTGTTTACTGCTTTTTTTGCCCTGGCGTATCATCAGCTTGGATGGCCCTCGTTAAGGCGGCACAGCAGGGTAGAAAACGCAGATGGAAGAGAGAAAAAGCCCCAGGGGTCTTCGCTGTGAGAGATACAAGCCTCTTTCTTCAAAATGTCTCTATTTGTGCCTAAATGGGTGGTGTGTCAGCCAGAACTCCAGTGGTTCCATGTCAGTGCGTCTACATGCTCTGCCCTACGTAGATGCATCCAGGCCTTTATCGTCTTGAAGGCATTGTGGGAACTGCTTGGCTGGACCATGTGATGCCTTCCAAAGTATCTTGCGTGGCCAGCTATGCTAAATATAGCTCTAATCTATTACTCTTAATACCTGTAGGTACTTGCTTCCATGGTTTAGAGTCCTTCAGGGGGAACCAAAAACAGTTAACCTCCATGTTGGATCATAAAACAAGTCCATGGACCCGTCCTACTTATAATACCCCTGACAAATCCATAGTTTTGGTGTTTTCCACTGCTCTACTTCCTTCTGACCTGTCAAGTTAAACTTAGAATCCTCTTCTCAGGTGCCTGTGTAGTAATATTTATGTTTTATCGCTGCTCCTGTTACTGTTATTCTTGTTCCTCAAGACAATACAATCCAGTTGAGCCACGCAATTATTTATACGTCTTGTCTGCTTTGGGTCTGGGTGGGCTCGCAAGCACACCACAACACACATACAAAGATAATTACACACACACACAGTGAGCTGCCTCCGACAGTGCTAATAGTGAAAATGGTTTGCCAATCCAGTGGGGAAATTAAAGAGGGAGGAGGGAAAAAAAGAAATGGGGTAGAGGAGTGAGGGAGGTGGAAGGGGCGAATGTAATTCTCAACGACCTTCGCTTCAGCAACTCAAATGTATTAGGCTGCCTTCTTTCTTCAGGCACAGAGAAAAAGCAATCCGCCAGTGTCAAACGAGAACATTAGTCCTCTGTACGAAGCTGAAGAGAAGGCGACAAACCATCCGCCTAACAATATAACAGTTATACTGCCTGAAGCTTTCCCATGAAAATAATCTGTCCTCCCTCTATAAATGTCCGCTTGATATGGTTGTACAAAAGCAATACAATCTAAGGCAATGGGATAACGCTATGACAGACTGTATAAGCCTCATAGAGTTGGTTAGATTTCTTAATAAGACCATTTATTAGCTTCAGCATTTTGTGGAAAAGTCTCGGAACAAAAGCTTTTTTCTTTGCATTCATCCCATGGTTCGGCTGCTTGACCCTTTCCCTTGCATTTCTCTCTCTGCAGATGGCCGTTAACAGCTTGTGGGTGCATGAAAACATGTCACCTACAACACGTCAAAACATCTCCAGGTAACACAAGGGGAAATGCCGAAACAACAACCCCTGGGAAAGCTCCAAGAGTCTCAGGGAGACTAAGCAGGGGAAAGGACCTCACAGTCAGCTTTCGGAAAACTCTGGCCTGCAGACAGACCTTGGGTATTAGCGAGTCCTCTTCTAACAAACTGTCGCTTAAGGTTCAGTAGAAACATCATTAAGATTTGTACAAGAGGGCAGAAGACAAGCCAATCTCTGAATTATTTTGTCCGACCATGGAAGGGACATACCTTGTCGAAATCAAATAGCCTCTCTCTGTTTTCTATTCAATGCTGTCTTTCTATTGCATGTGACATTCATTTATCTAGAGTGGAATAACAAATACCCTTTCTCTTTGGGCACCAATCCATCTGTAATGACCCTAATGGCAGCTTCACATGACATACAAGTAAATAAGAAGAACTGGGGCAGAAGACAAGGTCTTTACCCTAAGGTTCTCAACTAGAATCATCAATCAATTAAATGTGTACCATTATATGAAAGATCTTTATCACACTTTGCCTTTTGGACTTTAAGACTAACATCCTCTTATTTTGAGAAATAACATTATGTTTTACAATGACTATAAGCTATGATCATGCCAAATTTTAGCTCAATATTGGTAAAGTTGACTGAGTTAGAGTAAATTTTTGTATAGGCTAAAGTTGTTTAGTTTTGATGGTCATCATCATTTGTGTTTACATCAATTGCTAAAGAGTTGCAGATGTACTGTCTGATCCTTTCGTTAAAATAAACACTAACAAACAGACAAAAACTATGTTAATAGTTAAGGACTAAGATTAATACACAAATCTTGTGTAATCGGTTAGTGCTCAACTTGTATTTTGAATGTCTCTGTATTTTTTTTTTTACCTGAATCTCTTTAAAGCTGAGGGTTTAAAGAGAGTTGTAGCCATTTTAGTGTTTGATAAGTTCGCTTATAGCTTTGGTTTCCATCTTGAATTGAATTGGCTTTAAATGTTAATCTGTTGTATGTACATCTAGTGATTACTTTCTGAAAGTTTAATTAAAATCCATCTTCTGGTCCATGTCCACTATACAGATGCTGGCAAAAACCATCACCACATTTGCCTTTGGCAATAGGCAATAATAAATCTGCACATTTTAAGCTATCATCCTGTCTGCTAATTTTGTGACTCTCCAAAAAAAAAAAAAAAAAAAACTACAGAAGCTTAATGCCATAAAACGAGGCAACTCACCCAGCAGGACAAACCACCAGCCAATCAGAGTGTCCGACTTAAGTAGTGGTTCCTTGCGGGCACGTCTGCTTTTTGCTCACCACCACATATGTTTCCACATGTATGGACTGAGATAAAAAAGATGGATGAAACGACGGATATTTCCCTGCCTTGATGGCCCAGCTGCACTCTCCTCAATAGGCATCTATGCATGTCACCATCACACAGTTACACTCCGTGCCGTCGTATTTTTAGATGCTGAAGCCGTTTCCCAATTTTGTTGTGGTCTTGGTCACACATTTGTAAAGCATATTCTAATGCTGCAATTATCATTAGCACTGATGGATTTAGTGTGCTTACATCCATTAGCTTCCCTAATTACATGTCGAGAGATCTGCTGTCGCCAACAATCAAATTAATGAATTTGGACGTTTAGACTCTATTATTGCATCCCCTCTGCTTCTGCACAATAATCCTTTATTCAGAAATATGAGTACATGGTGACAGTGGGAGAGTTCTGCCCCTGAGGGGGGGATCAACACAGAGTGGGCTCACACAGCTTAGAAATCAAGAAAGGGTGGGCTGAGAGTGTGGGGGTAAGAACAATCAGGGGAAATAAAATTGACCACAAAAGCTCCCACTGTTAACAGGCTGCTTTAACAGCCCATGCCCACCTCTCTCATGGAAGACCTACTACACTCTGAACTCAGGGTATGCTGAACTGTGCTCAGCTGATTTCTGTTCATATTAAAAATGGAAAGTTGTACATTTTTTCACTCATCTTCCTCATAGTCACTTTATTTCCTAACTAAAATTGTTGAGTGTACCTACACACATATAAACAGAAAGGAAACACGTTTAAAAAAATTACTGAGTTTTGTAGACATTCTGCTTGGTGTTTTAAGAGCCATCAATGTCAGCCCTCGCTTTCCACTAATTTCTAAAAAAATCAAAGGAAAGAAAAAAACAATTACATTTCTTGAATGACTGAACAAGTTAAATACACTTTTTGGTTCAGTTCATCATGAAGTTGACTCTTGCTCAAAGAAGGCAATATTCACTTCATTTGGCAGTAAAGAAAGTCTTTGCTGAGCTCAGAAAATGTTTGAAGAACACAATGAGGGCAAAACTCAAAACAAGACAACAGAGACAACAAATGACTGCAGTTGTTTTTAACATTATAAATAAAAAGGGATTTAATTCTCATTTAAGTGCAGCATGATCTTTCATAGATTTTCTTAACGTATTAAAGCATTGAGACGTCTGCATCTGACACACATTTTGTGAATTTTATAAGATTTTGTGCAGGTAATTAAAACATTGCTTAAAGCAAATTTCAATTTCTCAATTCTCAATCTAATTCCACCATTCAATTTGTTACTAATGTTTAGTATAAGACTCACTATTGTCTGTTGTAAAGTCAATTCAATTGATGAACTGGCTTTCCTTGCAGTCTTGTCGTAATACCCACTTTCACCCCTTTATTTAAATCAGATACTACAACAAGAAACCCCCTCAAGATACAATACCTGCTCCTCCCAACTTATTGGACTGATAAGTCCTAAAACCAAGACTTCTTTTGGCCTTATGCCTTTTCAATTTGCTGCTGCAAATGATTGGAACTTATATCAAAATACACTGCATTTTGATACTTTCATTTCTATTCCTGCTTTTAAACAAAGACTAAAATACCTTTTTAAGGAGTCATGTAACTGTTTCATAGAATGAATGCATTGCTCACTGTATATGTATAAGTTGTTTTCCTTTCCCCATCTTCCGCTTTAATATTGTAAATAAGAAATTGTTCTTAATGTTTTGCCTGGTGAAATAAAGGTTTGAAAAATAATCACTCATTTTCTCCTTGCCAACTGGGCCTCAAAGTACAATTGATTGGATTTAACTGTAGATCTTGATGCGCAGATCTGAATATTCAGATACTGAATAAGTGATTTTTGCAAATGAAACAACTCACCCTGTGGCTAACTTTCATGGAAAACCTCCCATACAATAAAAGCAGCAATGTAAAAATGACTGACTGAAGATCTGATCGTGAGCTGAGTGATAATGTTAATTATGCAACCTCTTCTCAAAACATTTTCACACACCACAGCCTGGAACTTTGTGATTAACAAAGGGTTCCAAAAACAAAAGGAAGCAGGAAACTGGTCTAAAAGTAAGGGATAAAAGGTAAAC
Source organism: Cynodonichthys magdalenae (assembly GCA_031762555.1). Classification (NCBI taxonomy): domain Eukaryota; kingdom Metazoa; phylum Chordata; class Actinopteri; order Cyprinodontiformes; family Rivulidae; genus Cynodonichthys; species Cynodonichthys magdalenae. Next base: position 6,530,733 of record JARVJO010000165.1, on the reverse strand, counting down.
ACATATGGTCTCTCAAAAAGAGAGGGAGAGAGAACGAGAATCCCTCTAGTCCATATATTAGTGTCATTACTAGAGGTAATGGCTCCCATTTGTCCCACCTTGACATTTGAGAGAATCTTTGATTACACAGGAGAGAGGGGGCGGTGGCAGAGGTGAGCGAGCAGAGAGCCCTCCACAGGGGTCCATGGCACAGCTCAGATGATACGCTGCCATTTCAACAATGAGAAGTCAAGGGCAAAAATAACAGAGTGCTGGGAGACAGGGCTGATGTGACCCAGCAGAGACGAATTCAACATGTGTGTCGTCGAAAGCATCTTAAAAATAACTTGGGATGTAATGATTCACTCTAGTCTCAATTTTATTTGATTATTGATTTTAAGTTCACACTTAAGACTGTTTTGTTTTTTTTTCAACAAAATTAATTGTAGCTATTTTATAACCAATTTTCTTTTCTTTTAACATGAGCAATTTTAATTGTTTTACTTGTAATTTTAATTTACTTGTATTAAACTGTGACTGTCTGTTGTTCTAAAAACATAATATAACTTCAAAATATGTAAAAATATAAATCTTATAGTGACCAAAAGTTATTTAGTAAATTGAATATGTTTTTAATACATAACCTACTCTTGCACAATAAGACTGAAATAATTAATTTTTATGAAATAATTGACATTTTGAGCAGTTATAATCAGTTATTAATTGAATGTCAATTAAATGTTACATCACTGAAAATGACCTCTAATTGTTACAACAAATAATCTAAGACTAAAATGTTTTTATCCCTTTCCTGAACAATCAATGAAACTAAAGCAAACAGAAAAAAAAGGGCAGTTCTAAAAATGGTATTGTGTTTATGAGGATATTTTTAGTAACGAGAAAAAAATATTCCTATGAAAAAACTGAAGTTTTGTCTGGACAAAGCAATATTCTTTGTATCTGCTTTCACCATGTAGCACATCAGTGAGACAAATACAAGAAGACACTGCTGGGAGGGAGCGCCGTCTGGATCATTGTAATGTACCGCCAAGTTGAGCTTCACGATCAAAAGAATCCACAAACAGCTTCCCACTTATTTTTGATATGCCATAAAAAGAAGGATGCTTGTTAGATGATAACATATTAGTGGGTCTTCTGTATTGACGTCCAGGATGTATGTTATTGAGGTCATATTTTGAATCATGTGACACAACGATGTGCAGAAACACAGTGGACCATTTTTGTCTTACTGACCCACTGAACTTAACATCACACTAAAATTAGCCCCGGAAACACGTCACAACTTTACATTCTATGATTTTTCATGGAGAAAAACAACAACAAGCATCCTTCTTGAGCTACATTCAGAGAGCCAATCAGCTGTCTGTTTGTGAGGTTGCGGGTCACCAGCAGAGCTCCAGTTTGAGTAATAAACTGTGCCTGTACAAAGTGTGCCACACAAAAGCCAAAAAGAGCAAATGAGGAGCATGGAGGAAGAAAGGAAAAGAGGTGAAAGTGTGTGTGTGTGTGTGTGTGGGGGGGGGTGGGGTGGGGGGGGGCATTGGCGGTCAGATGGAGGTAAAGGGTGCTGGTTAAGACTCTCCACAATGGCCAGGAAGAGAAGAAGATTGTGGCGTGGAAGCATTGGGGTTGTGAAAGGAAACTGTAGAGGGAGATAGAGATGGAATGAACACCGAGCTGTTAATGATGGGGGTTTGAAAACACTTTCAAAACTAGTGCAAAAAAGAAAAAAAAGGCAGTGAATTAGCTGGCAAGCAGATGTTGAGATAAAAGGTTCGGCACCATGAAGTGTACGCTCGCTCGCTAAGATTCTTTTGCAAGGCTGTGTGATGGCTAGAACGCTTGAGGGCAGTTGTACTAATAACCGCACTGGGAATTATTCAATTAAATACCCCATCCGTCCCCGCTGGTGTTCTCCCTCCTCTTCCTTTCTCTCTGACCTCCCTGAAGCCTGTGAAAGAGCTGGCAGAGGGGGATGGGGAGGGTCAAGGAGCAGATTTGGCTGGGATGCTTCATGACCCGGTCATCTGGCTGGGTGCACAGCCTGGAGGACTGTGATCACACCCTGTGGGAGTGCTAAGGATAACCGGAATTGTCTTGCTAAGTGTATGCGTAAACATAAGGCCATCCACAGTCCACAGAAAAATAATTTAGGACAAAAAATTGTTTTTCTAGAATTTAACAGGATGAGGAACAAGAAAGATGTTGGTTGAAAAAAAGTAAAGGATGTTTCTATAAAAGGAGGATATTTAAAAGCACACAGAGGTAATCTATTGTTAGAATTTGTCTGTTTCCTTTGAATAAAAAAAATCAGGTCAAGGATATGGTGTTTAATGTTTAAAAATCAGTTCCTTTACATTTATTTTATGGCTATGATGTTCCCTCTGTGCAAATGGGCACATATTTTCCAGTGATGCAGCATTTTAGGAGCCAAAGAAGCTTTGCTGTGTGGGCCTCCTGCCATGTGGTACATCTCGTCCCCCGGTGTTGGGCAGAGAGGGTGAATTCTTGGCGTTACAGAGCTGACTTTAGGTGCTGCTAGTCAGCTGGTCACTGCCAACGTTTGAAGGGCAATGTGACACTTCCACTTGGCCTGAGACTCAAACATCCCTGCTCTATCCGAGGTCGTCTGCATAGAGTAAAGGGGCCCTCTTGTCACTTATCCAGTGCACATAGGGGTCATCCTGGAAAGCCTGGACCACCGCCAGAAAAGCAAGCTACTAATAATACTCTCAGCACTTACCCGGCTGAGATAATGCCAGAGGAAAAAATATTTCTGTTCGTCTGTCCTTTTTCACATTTGCTACCATCTAATAGAAGAAACAAGTGGTGAGAAGAAAATGCAATAGAAAGACCACAACTGATGTTGGCAATTTAGTGAGTAGAGATCAAGCAAAGAGCAAACAAAGAAAGGGATTGTGGCTCTAACTTAATCAGTGAGCAGCTAGGTATCACCCCATCAATCACTGTCTGCTTCTAGCCCTGGTCAAATCACAAGGGTCTGAGTGGCGGAGAAACACCAGCCACAGTGCACCACAGTGAACAAACACAGCAACCAAAAATGACCCCAGGGATCCATGGCCCAGACAGGAGGGTGCTCAGCTTCCTACTTCCTACCTACCATTCCTCTTACCCATTGCAAACAAACTTTGCATCCACCAGATTACCTCTGGGAACTTACTTGATTGTTTGAATAAAGAACCCTGGGGTTGCTGAGCCACCTCTACCCCCACTCCCAGTTGCCAGTCCTGTAAGCACCAGGGAGTTAGGGCAGCAAACAAACTGTGTACAACTGTGGCCACATCAATCACAATCATAGGCTCCTTTCAAGGTAAGACCATTGAACGAAACAAGCCTGACAAGCCTGTACATGCTATATTAAAGCATCCAGAGCTCCTTCATCAATTTAACTGAAGTGTCTTTTTTTTTCTTTCTCTCCAGTCTCCTTTGGGATGGGTGGATAAGTAAGACACATAAAGCTTCTGTTTCCAAGTGATCCAAGTGTTACATTTAATCTAGCCATGTGTCCTAAGCTCCTTTGAACTTGGTTTTTAAATTTTACTATTTAATGTGAATTTGCTGTTCAAAGAAAAAAAAATAACCAAATGGGAAAACCTGTTGCTAATTATATTAAAGTAGCAGAACAAGGGGGAGACAGTATTCACTGCCAATTGTTTGAAAACAGAGCAGCTCATTAAATATAGCCTTGGTATTCAGTACCATTTCATTGGCATTGGAAGCAAAATAAGTAGGTTTTGTTTTTCATAGTCAATACATATGAATTCAGATAAAGAGCTAAGATTACCAAATGTTGTCCTGGAAACACGAGTCGACTCATATTCGTGCAATCTGTTTTGGATAAAAGTGAAAGAGAATACGGTTGACATGTCTAAGCTGTGTGGGCTGCAGCTCCATTCCACACAAAAAAACAAAAAAAAAAACATCCATATAGGGAAGCTTGCATTGGTTTGAGCCTGAAAGGAAACAGAAGGAACACCAACCATGTGCCAAAAACTGCTTAGGGACACTCATCTCTGGCAAACACAAGTTGTTCACTCCTACACTGAGATGAAAACTGAAACAGGCAGACATGTGAGACTGAAGTGCTTCTGTGCCACCAAAGATACAAAACTGAGGCTTGAAATCCAGTGAGTTATTTATCAGTAGGAACTGTTCTTCCCTCCTCCTCCTCCTTTCTCCCTCAGTCCTCCCTTTTCCACACCTCTGCTGTGAAGTGAACTTACGTCCCGCTGTGAGGTAGAGTGGCTCGCCTCCCGGTTGTGGTCAGGTTGTGCATGAATCAAAGTGGTGACAGAGCAGCGGGGAGGATGGCAGATGCCACGGCCAGAAAGCTTTTCAATCAGGCTGTCCTTCCAAAGCCGTGGCCAAGGTGAAATGCTCCACAGGCAGATGAAAAAAAGAAGACCCTCAAAAGACTCACAGTCTCACACATACACACTGCATACAAGCAAAAGCACGTGTTTATAGACCTATTTTAGTCCTGCTCATTAGCCACGGTGTAACCCCTCTTCGGCTAAAAGAGATGAAGAATAGGAAAGAGTGATGAGAGCGAAGGGCAATGGCTTTCTCATGCAGCATCTCTATCTGCTGTCTGGTCTGTCCTGCCCTTGACCTAATTAACACAGTGAACAGTTTAAAGGAGGGTATTATGCATTTTCCAGGTATATAGTTCAAATCTATACCACAATCAAGTAATTATGTTACATACAGTTGTTATGAAAATGCTGTATGTATCAAAACTTAATATGACTTGGCATCATAGTTGTATCTCAACTCCTTAAAATCTACCTCTGCATCTTTAAGAACCTCACACCATTTCTGGCACTCCCACTGCAGCACATCTTCACAACAACCTTTAGCTGGAGAAAAGTCCAACATTGATGAACAGTGTCATCTTTACAAATAGTAAAAAGAGGTTACTCTCCTTGGCATCCAAAAATAGATTTCCTAGATTTAAATTTTTAATCCAAAAAGGTCTGGACTGAGAATTAGTTAGTATTACAAGCTCAACCAACACATTCTCACTCCAAACTCGTTACATATTGACGCTTGGTCATGTTCCCTCTGTATCCGGTTTTGACATCGGCTCTAACTCTAATCCCCTCACATCAGTTATTCACAAGATGAGAACAAGGAGGAGCATATTGTCATTCTTTTGAAAAGTGTAAAAATGTGCAATTTTGCAATTAAATGTAATTCTAACCCTAACCAGGACCCCAAATCCTAAACTTAACTTATATTAGCACTAAACATCCAATCCGTGACTTACTACCTAAACCTAACCAATAACTTTGATCTGTGAACTTAACCATGGACCCCAACCCAAAGACCCTATCCAGCATGTCAATAACTGACGCAAGGAGGGTACCTGATGCGTCAAAACCAGACGCAGACAGAACTTAATCAAGCATCAATATGTGACAAATAGAGAGTGTCAATGTGTTGGCTCAACAGACTGATGTTATGACTGATAAGATATAAACTACTGATAACTAATTGACAGAATGTCACTTCAAAAGGACCTGACTATCCTTTTAAATGGGGGCCTCATTGCGGCAAAAACACAAACCTATCGCAAACAGATTTTTAATATGCGAAGCTTTCCTCATCACTTTACCATGCTGACAAAATAAGGCTAGGTATAATTGCTATGAAGTGCAAACAAGTTACATTTAAAGTGGATTGCTCTTTGAGATGCTGCTGACAAGCTTTTTTCAAGGGGCACAGCTTCAGTGTAATTTAAAGCATAATTTGATTTCCACTCCTATGAGCCGTGGGAGTCTATTGTCGTTGAAACCACCAGGTGCACAATTTCTGCTGTTTCTGATTAAGATGGTAGTTAAAAGAAGCAGCGTGGCCTCACAGGCTCGAGTTTACGTTTTGTTTTTTTCGTGCGTCCCCTTTAAAGCCCACCGGCGTGGATGATTCACTGATTTGCACTTTAAAATAAAGAGCACACAAACTGACAGATTTGATGTCACTTTTACAAACCATAAGCATGTACAAACACCTACTGCAATTTTTCTTCAAAATTGTGCCAATGCCATTGATTTGTTACAAAATAGTTAGTATTAGCTCAAATAGATAGTATTAATGTGGACTTTTCAATGTAAAAACTAGTTCAATATTCAGAATTTCATAATAGTTTATATAAATGTTTGGTTATTTTTTAAACATTTAAATACTTGTGTAATGCCAAAATGACAGCAAGGTTTATAAAATAGCAAACTGCTATGAAATTCTGGAGATTGAAGCTGTTTTATTGATCACGGTCCTCCAAGTCCACCTTTGTCTTTACTGTATTTAGGCTATAGTATCTCATCAGTCGTGACTGACTCAAACTATGTCACCAAACTGAGGTCATAGAGCTATCATTACATATAAACATTTTTGTTTATACCTTTCCACAAAACCCCACTTCAAACTAAAAATTCATCCATTCATTCATCTATCAATTTTGTTTACATAGAGTGGTGTCACATAAAAACTGTACTGCATCCCGTAACTAGTGGTCCTTCTCCTATGTGGCTACAACATCTGGGTTCTATGCCTAGGTATTTGGTCAGTGGTTTAAACACTGTAACACGTCCACAAATAGAGGTTGATCAGTACTATGTACTGTATATGACTGATTTATCCCTCATGCTACCCTTGGGTCAATTTGACCTAAATTATCAAATTGAGTCATTTTCAAGTTTGGATTCTTTAAGAGTGTTCATGGTGAATTTCCCAACCCATAACATAAAAATTCCAACTTACAAAGTACAAATAAATGTCAGCATACTTTTACCTTAAGCCATTTCTGTCCTCTGCTGTTGCTTCCTGGAAACAGGTGGCACTTTTTTTTGGGTGAGAACAGTGAGTGACATAATGTGTGACAGTTTTAGAAGCAGTGTAGGTTAATACTCTACTCTCCTTTCCCAAGCTCCTCTCCAGAGACCGAGCCTGATCACAAATGTCAGGAAATGCAGGATGTCCGTTAGATGAGGTACACAGTGGAGAATGTTAACTTCCTGGCATGCCCAGCAGCTCTACAAAGGACAACTTGGTAGGGTGAAGAAGCTAAGGGAATGACATGCGAGGAGGACTATATTTAAAAGAGGGAAAGAGTACTTTTCCCAGCTTTGGCACCAAAATGCAAGTAGGGTCTTTCAGAATTTTAAAGTGTGGTGAACCAGGAGGTTATCACTGACTTTCCTCTCAAAAGGCATTCCTCAAATAACTCTGCTGCCTACTACCACCCTGCCATACATGTTGTCTGACCCCCCCTCCTCCTCCCAATCTATGGCTCACTGTCACACAGGAATTTCTGTGAACACCAGAAAGACAAAGCATCTTCCAGACAGATGAAGTAAAAGACACAAAGGAGGACTGAGAACTGTTTTAGAGTTTTTCTCTGCTCTTTCTCCAAAACAAACAGTGCAGCTCTTGCCTGACCGAGTGGCTGACTGCGAGGAATTTCACTCTGCTGAACAGTTTGTGGTCCAGTCAGCAAATCCCACGTTATCAAAGATTCATATTGTTGTCAGGAGTGCATCGGATCTGAACAGAAGAGGTGGAAAGCAGCCTGCAGGTCAGAGAATGGTAAAGTAAGTTCAAAATCCCCAAGTTTCCCAAAACCAAAGAGAAAAAGTTTTCAAACACAACAACATGTCTTGAAGGTCCTCTGTCTGTCCCTTGTCAAAGCCTCCCACCAAAGGTGAAAGGGTGATAATGCCTTTGCCTGTGTTAACACACAGGCAAAGGCTTGAAGAGGCATGAAGCACTCTCAGTGGACTGACATATATAACTGATTCACTCTGGCAGTCAATTTAATTCAAGATTGCCGCTACAAATAATCAACCTTATTCATCACATAAATGCTCATAACTTTGTCATATTAACAGACACAGAGTTAATATTTGGTGTGGTAGAAGTTGAAAGTCCTCCTCAGCACATAAGCTGAGCACTAACTAATCTTGTAAGATCTTAAAATATCACGCGAGACTGAGTAAAACATCATCTACAGGGTCTGACTCCTTGCTATCACGAGATCACCTTAGTTTAAAACTCTGGCATAAATGCAGCAGGTGATATGCATTCCCTTGAGAAATGGTATGTCTCAAATTTAGAATCAAATCAGGTGAAACCCTCGTTCTTTTTTCAGGTTTAGGCAGACAAGCCTGACAGTCCTCATCAGACCCCCGGGGAGAAGACGATGGACGCACGAATGAGGAGCGGATCGAAAGTATAGCTTTTTACTTTTTTCTACTTCAGTTCATTCTACTGTTTTTCAAAGCAAATTGACTTCAAATATTTGCCTCGATGCAGGCCGTGTCTTTTTCTCAAACTTCATTAGCTGCGAGAGGCGGTGAGGCCCCCCTCCCACCTAAACACTACTTTGTGAAAGTCTACAGCGGTGCGTGAAAGGTAAACACGTTGTGCATTCAGAATGGCAAGGCTCACTTAGTCCTCTTATCTCTGTGATGAAGTGTTTTTCCTCCTCCCCGCTCTCAGGATACAGGCCCCTGCACTTCCCCAAACAAAGCCGCCGAGGGGAGCGCACATGTGCAACAACATCACGGCAGCCAGGCTCCGCTTGGCGATGACTGTTTTCCTTTTTACGAGCACCACTTTTAGGGCTTCTTGTTTGGTTTGCTGATAAGAGCCATGTTGGGGGAACATGTGGTGCATGTGTGTTCCATTTGCCCACTAATTAGATTGCAAAGGCAGTGCACTGAAGCATGCATTGTAAGCCCCACTATTCCCCCACCGCCACCTCCACCCACTCTGCCAGTCCATCAGATAAGGATGCCATTCTGGTTCTCATCAGTTTCCATTATGTAAGGGATGTTTTGGTGAGCGGGGATGAGAGGGGGAGTCTGATGGGGGTCAACACAAATGACACCCAAACTGCAGGTACATACAGTAACTGTCTGTCAACTGACTTATAACTTGCACTAGCGTAGATCCTTAAATTACATTACAATTTCAAAATTGGCTTTTTTTTTTGCAGAAATGCAGTGTTCGTGGTGAGTGCTGAACAATTTTGTTTGTTGAAAAAGCTGAAACAGAGTTGGTAAAGATAAAACAAACAGAGCTGAACTAATTCAGCAAAACAACCCAAAGCCAAAGAAAGCAAACCCTATCTAAAATTTAAAAAATAGCAAAAAGAAATATTACTTTAGCAAAACTTTGGCTAAAAGATAAATGACTGTGTCTCAATTCAGGGGTTGCAGCCGACATAAAGTGCATTTGTCGGCTGCTTACTTCCCTGCGCTAGGCTGTCCCAATTTGTAGGCACCCTCTTTTGCAGCTGACAAAACCCTGAAAACATGGGCTGCATCTGAGTATCCTGCAATGATATCCCAGGATGCATTGCTCTGTCAGCAGACTTAGCAGAATGACAAAGATGGTTGAGTTTTTTTGTTGTTGTTGTTTTTTTTTGTTTTGTTTTTATACGGTAGAGTTTGGAAATTAATCACGGACCAAAGAATTTATTTTTAAATGCATATTTAGCAACATAGCTGATGAATTTTGTGTTGCAATGAGATGTTTGTGTTGTATGAGATGCTAAATTAAATGCAATTATAAATACTGATACTGGAGCGAAACCCAAATTATTACTGTTTTTTTATTTATTTATGTGTAACATTTATTTAACAATTCCTTATTTTGTGAACTTATTCCTCCTGTGAATAGATGTGTGAATGCATGTTTCAATTGAGGGCATGTGATATAAAATGTACCAACATGCGAAGACTAGACTGACTAATTTTACTGCTGTTTGAAGCAGCCTACTTGGACGGCCTTCGGTTCACACATGGTGTGACCTATATGTGCCACGGTCTACGTGGGCTGCAACCCCTGAATTGTCACACAGCTATGTATAAAAATTGAAGCTAAATTAGCTAAAACATAGCTGAAAGCTAAATGTTTTACATCGTAGCTCAAAGCTAAAATGACAGAACCAGTGGATTAAAGCTACACTAAGCAAAACTGTAGCTTAAAACAAAATTAGCAAAACAGTATATAAATGCTAAATAAAGCTAAAACATCAAGGGTAATTGTATAAAACTCATAGCTAAAAGCTAAAATTAGCAAAATCTCACCTGAAACTAAACATACAGTATTAAAATGCTGGTCAGGTGAATGCTGCTCAGCATTTAAACAATTAAGGAGGCAAACAGAAAAATACATCACAAAGTAGAACTAAAACCCCATGAAAAAGCATCCTTTAATAGCATTAAAAATGAAACAACTCGCCAGGTTAAAAATAGAACAAACAACAACAACAAAAATGAAGTAGGTTAAGATGACCCACATGACTCAAATGTATGTTTCCCAGCCATTTGCCTGGGTTATTTGTATTCTGAAAACAAGCTTAAAACAAACTTCTGATCACAGTGCTGATATGAAGGTTGCTCCAAATTTGAGTTTCTTAAATTCAAACAGGACATGGGCAAGAAAAAGAACTACTCACGTTTAAAACAAGTACTAAAATGTTAAAAAAAAAAAAGGAATATAATGGATAAAAGGTAGATTTAGGTGTCAAATACAGTGACATTGTTTAGTTTAGTCTTTTTAGATGATTTTCCTTACAGTATTTGTTAAAAGTAAAAAGTTAGATAGTGTCTTGTCCATTCTTTGTATTAAGAATATGTTGTTTTACTCATTGTTTAAAAACTTCACATGGAATGTAACAAGTGCCTAAAGCTGACCAAAAGAGTGAACATTCTTCTTTGGTCATCACTTTAGTCATCAAAAAAGTGGGCAAGTAGAATAGAAACATAGGGTTTCATCAATTCAATATAACAATATTTAGGAGAAACAAAAAATTATACTTGGGTTTTAGTAATGTGGAACAGTAAAACTCAGTGTGTGTCTTTGTTAGATGTAGCATATTTGGATGCCAGGTCAAACCACCCTCTCCACTGATGCAGCTCTGATAAAGGCTGGCGTCCCTGTGTCTCTGATAAGAATGTGTGATTGTTATAAAAGCTTTCTCTCATTATCTTAAGGCAGACATATTCTGCTGTGGTTGGATTTCCTTTCTTTAATTTCTAATACTTTTTTGCTATTCATCCAAGCAGCTTTCTCAGTTCAAACTAAAAAGTGCCGAGTTCTAAGCTTTGAAACTGTATTGAGTTGCTTTTTTTTTGTTTTGTAGGACTTGTGTGCAGATTACTTTCCCTCCCCTCCCTTCTGAGTGTTCAATAGGATCTTTGCTCTATATGACAAATGTTCTGGAATAACAGAACTCAGCTTGAGGACAAGGGGCAATTTGGAGACAGTAATATTCATATTTTGGTTTGAGAGTGGGGTAAAGGAAACCACATTTGCTAAAAGGATGTGGCTGATTTTAACAAAGAATTTGAATTTTGTATCTTTTCACACTTGCAGCACAGTTTTGAACTTAATTCCTAGACGATTTCACACATAGGTTGTGGGGTTATAATCTATAATCTGGAACTTTACAACAATCTGAGCCATAAAAAGACATTACTAGATGCCAAAGACATTTGAACAATCCTGAATGAGGTGGTTAAGATAGCTGTAACATGTGATGAATGGACATACAGTACATTGCCACAGAATCGTATGTCACTTCCCCCAAATCTAGCTTGAAAAAAACAGTTTTATTCTGCATTTTAGTGCAAAAAATATCAGAGAACTTCTGTGCTTAATATTTAGTTTAAAGTGTAATTAAGGAGGCATCAAGACGTCTCCATAATTACACTTCAATCACATTGCAGCTCTCTGAATAAAATCAAGCTGTCAGGCGCTAAAATACTCCCACCCCTGTTCACACCAATTTGTACCTTCATGCAAACTTCATGAAAAGTGAACAAAACTTTTTCTATGTGGACCAGGCCAGCAAAGTCCCAAATGAACCACAGACAGGACAGAGAGGACGATGACAGACTTACATGTGAGTTCAGTTTGAAAATAAAATGAAACAATTCTCTTCAAAAGCTGTTAGCTTTTAAATGGAATTGACATCTTCAAAAAAACGACAATAAGTCCTGTTGCTTTAAATAAAACCTTTTAGGATTTAACAGCTGGGTCTTCCTGTCTCCAGCATTGTTTCTGCAGCAACAGTAACAGTTTTTCCAACTTCCTATGACTGACGTACACAACAGGAACACACAAACAGCAGGGAGGGACACTCTTTACCAAATACACAAATATGATCGCTTTATTATTTATGAACAAGTCTGTCCACAACACGCAGATTCAGTGCTAGTGCCAATTTAAAATAATTATAGAAATTAAAAAAACAGCAGTCTTTAAAAAGAATGACTCTCAAGTACCACCACACCAAATTTTAATTCAATATCTGCCAAATTTTATTGTATAGCTATTTATGTGTAGGTTGAGACCATTTGTCATCGGCAGCAATATTGAATTTGGTCATTCCATAAATTATCAATTGATCCCACACACGTCAAATTGTATGGATTGTCTGTAAATTACATTGATTTCTCCCCATTTTGTAGGTAAATGAATGTACAGTGAAATCTCACAGATTTCTTTTTTCAAAAACTCAGTTTCAAATTTATTTTTTGTTTAAGAAATTGTAGGACGTAAAAAGAAAAGAAAAAAAAAGTCTGCCGCATCGCAGCAATAGTGCAATTGTGTTGTGCCAAAAAACCGATGCTGTTCTTGAGTTGAGACCATCACTGTGTCATCGGCTGCTCCTTTCAGCGAAAAGGACGAAGAGGTGGAGGAGGTGGGCAGTGTCGTGCCACTCCGGTACATCCCCACCCCCCCTGCCTGCTTGTATCATGTGAGACTACTCCAAATTTGTTGTGAAAATTATGGATTTTTAAGGTCAGTGTACAGGTAAATGACAGGAGTTGACGTGTGTGAGATCCTGACTACTTTCTGAGAGTTTTATTGAAATCTGTCCAGTGGCTTGTGACATAGTTTGTTAACACACAGACAGAATTGACTCCAACGGTTAATGCTAAAACTTTAGACAAAGATGTTGCGCAACATGTTTCACACAAAGTAAGAGTTGGAAACAAAGCTCATCTTCGATCACAGCTCACTGTCTGTAACATATGTTGATCTATAGCCATCTTTGTGTTTTCTAAGAGCAGGTGTACACCCAGTGATTAGATTTGAAAGTTTTATTAAAATTTGATCAGTGATTTATGAGAGGTAGAGACAAACAAGGACAGACACAGGCAAAAACTGTATCAGCACTTTATATCACTTTTGGCAGTGGGGGAAAATGGTAAATCAATGAAATCTCAAAGTCCGCCCTCTTTTCAAACTGAAAACAACCCTGATCTCATCAGGAACCAAATTCTTCTTACAGCATGTGTGCAAGATGTTTCATTCTTGACTAATTTGATTAACACACTCATTGTTCCGGGGTCCCCCCTCCTCCTGTCCCTTCCTTGCCCTCTGGACTACAAATACTTCAGGATATTGAACGTATTTATGGTCCCACTGGTGCTGAAACTGGAACCCAAAGAAGTGTCAAAGAGCATCCAGCTGCTAAAAGACAGCAGTGTTCAGTCTGCCATAAATCTCTGATGGTAATAAAGAACGGTTAAAGCGGGATTTAAATCCAAGGTTTAAAGAAAAGCCGCCTGCAAGTGTATACGGGGAGCATTCAAGGAACACAAAAGAAGCGTAGGGTCCCAATTCTGGGTGGAGCTGGGGGGAGGGCGGGGGATACAGTAACAGGATCCAGCCAAGTTCTGTTCTCTCCTGAGCCCCGCAGCGTAAACAAACAGCTGAGACGGAACAGGGCCACAAAGAGGGATCCACACACAATCACACACACAGACACAGAAAGACAGGCAATCAGAGCGAGGGAGTCTGCCCAGGCAAAGCTCACCTCGGGGCAGCTCCACTGACTCAGCCTCATCACATTACTGTCTACCTCAGGTTTCATCGGCTCAAACGACCATCTGACAACAGGCCGCCTGCTCTGCCTTTTGCTGAATGCAACAGCTCGTGGCTCACAAGTCAAACGAGGATCGGTTACTGGCTGTCACTGAGAAGTCTGTTGTTAAAGGGGCTTTCGTTAAAGTGAGTTTCTGAGGAAAAAAGAATAAGAAATAAACTGCCACCTGGTTCCAGCTTTGTACTAAATTAGAGGTGATTTGATTTTAAAAAAGAAGTGGTTTGATTACAATTTAAAGACTTAATGATTTGCACATCATTATAAAAACTGTGGATGTTATGAAACAAGTTCAGAATAAAATGACTCAATGGAAGACTTTGAATATCGCATCATTCATAACATCAAAACATTTCAAGAACCTGCAGAAATCTTTGTGCTTAAAAGACAAGAACAAAAGTCAGCATTGGATGTTCGTGACCTTTGAGCCCAAAGGGGCCACTACCATAAAAAAACATCACTGCATGGGCTCAGAAACACTTTCTCAAATCAGTCTGTAAAAATAGTTTTCTGTGGCATCCACACATGCAGGTTAGAGCTCTGTCAAGCACAGAAGAAGCCAAACCTGAACACCACCCACAAACGCTGCCTTCTTCTCCGGACCGAGGCGCAGTGAAAATGGACTGAAGCAAAGTGGAAAATTCTTCTGAGGTCAGAATAAAAATCTCATTTGAAATTCTTTTTGCAAACCACGAACGCCACAACCTCTATACTAAAAGGGAGAGGGGGGTCATCCAGGCTATTGTCAGTGCTCAGTTCAAATGTCTGCCTCTCTGATAGTATAGGGGTGCATTTGAGCCCAAACAAACATTGAAAACATTGGACTGGATGTAAATCTACAAATGACTAACTTCTGGAGACAATTCAGTTCAATATGGCTGCCACTGCTAACTGTCCTCGGGAATAACAAAAACAGCTAAAACTCAGCCAGTTATAAATGATGAACTAAAATTTGGCATGTTGGTACCAATACCAACATATTATTTACAAGGTTTGACACAAGGTTTGAAACACATTTGGATTGTTTAATGTTAAAGCAGAATAATAAAATGGAGTAAGGTAAAAGTGATTTATTTGTCATCAATGCATGTTCCCATGCAAGGATGAAATTCATGCTCTGCATTTGACCCATGACACGTGAGAAACACCCAAGCGGAGAAGCGGGCAGCTATGTGAGCAGTTGAGGGTTGGGTGTCTTGCTCAAGGACACCACGACATGTGGGCATGGCAGGGAGTCAAACCTGTGACTTTCTGGTCCCAAGTCGGCTGCTCTACCACCATGTAATTACAGCACAGCCGCCCTCTGTCCAGTGAAACAGAAACTAAAAATTGAAACTAAAAGAAAACTAAAAGGAAACATTTTTCAAAACAAAAGCTCAACAATTCACAAAATCACCAATAAAAAATTACTCCAAATATTTGTTAAAAATAGAAAATGCACAAAAGCTGAAGTCAGAGCTGAAACTATTAACTAAAAACACAACACGATTGTTGTGTTTAAATATCGATATTGGATGACACTTGAGCTCATTAAATAAAGTGTTTGTAGGGCCTAACCTAATCATCAAATCAACAAATTAGAAATGCTTTTAGACTCTGATTACTTTCTGATTGCAACATTTTAGTAACGCAGTTTGAGGCAGGATGAGTGTGGAACAATCAGAAAAGACATTCCAACATTTAGAGCTGATAAAGAGAAAATATCAGATGAACAGAACATATTGGATACGGTTACTTTTTAGTTTTGTCTCCCGGAGCCCTTTTTTGCTATCATTAATTAAACTCAGTGGCAAAAGTGGCTAAATATATGAATATGTGTTCCCAGATTGATTGATTGATTTTATTTAGCAATAACATTGCAAGTACATACACAGCAAATCCATTATTAGTACTTGGATGACACAAGAAAGTGAGAACACTTATTTCCATTGTGGTCCAAGAGTAGATTGGTTAAAATTATACTGTCTGACTTTTTTAATGTTTCATTTCACAGTTTGCAAAATGTACTTTTAAAGTGTCATGGCAACAAAGGAGAGAAAAAAAATATCTATATATAGGAAGAACCAGGTACAGGAAATAAACAAGCACTGAGGTAATACTGCTATTTTTTATAAAACAGGTTGAACTCTCCAGATTATGCAGTGTATGTTGCAACTACAGACTTATTGTTTTGAAATATCTCAAATGTGGGACAAACGATGCAGACCTGCATAATTTAAAAAAATATGCTTGTGCTGCAAGGTGCTCCGGATATTTACCTAAAATAACAACTCCACATCTGTCTTTAATAAAACAAAAGCATGTTTACATATCATCTCGTGTTAATCTGACACAAACTAAACCGAAATACACCAGAAACCAATAAGCAGTTGTTGCTCAATGTAGGCTTGAACAAATCTAAACTCTTTCCAGTGATGTGGGATTGCAACTTGTTGAAAAGAAAATAAATATAAAAGGTAAAAGAAACAAAGCAGGTGTTTGGATAACATCCTCTCAGTAAAACATATTATTTTAGGACTCTCTAAACCTTGGGGCCCTGGGTTGATGTCCTGACCTGGTCCATCCTTGCGAGGACCAGATAATTCCTTCAACTTTTGTGTTTAATACCTTTCAGGTGCGCTTTCCGCCGCCAGATGGCGCAGTTTCATGCGCAACGTGGGAGAGGATCTCTCTCTCTCTCTCTTTCTCTTTCTCACACACACACACCCCACACACACACGAATGAAACATGTTTTTATAAGCTCCACATTGTCAGTCATGAACAGCAGAAAACTAAATGGCTTCTAGTTTGAACCACACTTGATTGTTTCCATGAACCAACCTGCTTTCACTTTTTTCCTCTGAACTTTTAATCAAATCGAGTTTGAACATTAAAATTCACTCTTTTTTTAAATTTTTCTTTCATCCAGAAACAGAAAGCAGACACCTACTTGCACTCCCGGTCCTCCAAGTCAAAATGCGGGTTGAAGTTGATGAGGATCCTCTGATGCGCCCCCGGAGCGGAGATGACCCAGGCGCACCTCTGAGAGGGGGGGTACGACACGGGGTAACCGGGAGACGTGAGGTAGCTGGCGGTGGAGATTCGCACGTTTCCTCCACATTTATCTGAGGAGGCGTAGAGGGCACGATTTAAAGCGGGAAATGGATTAAATGAATTTCTGGCTTATGCAGAAACTGCTTAAAGGTATCAATAGTAATGAAATCAATTAATCTAAAACTGGTTTAAAGTCCACATCTGACGTTTGGAAATGTTGTAAAAACATAATCAAACTCGGTTATTTATGTAACTTGCTTGTGATATTTGGAGCATTTTTTTTCCAATTTAAAAAGTATAATGCGTGAAACTCAAATAAAAGCAAAGAAAAAAAAACATATAAAAACAAAAGTAGATAAATAGTTTATTATGCGACGGTAAAACTTTATTATGAATATATAAACATATGCATTTGCATCATAATACTAATAAGAGGATTTTAAATAATCAAAGCAAATAGAAAAGCATCGTTTCCCCTCTCAGAATAAAATCAAAGCGCAGTTTTTCATGAAAAGTCTGGCAGAAAAGAAGTTTGTCTGCAGCCGCATGTTGCGTCCAACTTTCCCCCAAACAATGAATTTATTCATTTGAAAACTTTTTATTTTTAAAACGTTTTATTAGCCAGAGCTTTGTTATATTACTGCTGACAACTATTATTTACAAATGCGCGACTGAAAATGTTAAATCTGGTTAATAAAAAAAAACAGAAAAACCGAAACAGTGCTAAATTAAAAAAGACCAGAAGCTTTTTTTTTTGTAAACTTTTGTATTATTAATCAGTTATATCAACTTCCGTCTTTTAAGAAGAGTAAATAAACTCTTCTGTAAACCTGAAAGTTTCACAAAAGCATCGGCTGAGTCAGCAAAAATATAATATCATAATGGATTTGCTATCTGATTCTTAATATTGCTTCTCTGTAAAAGATAACTAATAACAAAGTAGGAACCTAAGAACAATTTAGGAAGCCAAATGTTTAAAAAAAAGTACAAGAGCGGTTTGCTTTAGGCGTTTTCAGAATGAGCTGACAAAGCCAGAGTTTGCCCAAAGATCAGCGGAGATCAGGGAAGCTAATCTTTCCAAAAACATACCGGGATTAGTGGCTTATTGGCTGAGCAAATAAAAGCTTTATTTATAGAGATATCAGATGTCACACTTACCGTTTTTGAAAGCCTCGACCACCATGAGGAATCCCATGAAGAGGACAAAAACTAATCCACAATGCATCCTTGGTTTGTCTCCCCAAAAAGTAAAATTACGCATAAAAAACAAGTTCCAAAGAAATCTCCTGTGGATTTTTTTTCTCTTTCCTTCTTTTTTTCTTAATAGTTTTCCTCCCAGTTCAGTCAAAGTAAAACAAGTGTGTGTGGATGAGAGTGAGGGGAGCTCAGGTCTCGGGCATCCTGTCACTCAGCTCCTGCGCCCTCTCTCCGGCTCTCCTCTCCCCGGCGCGCACTGTGCCATCTCTTCTCAGAAGAAAGAAAAATAATAATACTAATAAAAAAAGTCCTCCCTCCTCCACCGTGCGTCCCGTTAGTCCTTCAGCTGGTGTCAGGGCTGGATGTAATCCTTGGCTGAAAAAAAGAAAATAGAATATTTTTTAAAGAAAGAAAAACAGAGAAATAAGCTGTTCGTCGCGCGCAGATGAACCCAGGAAGGCACTTTTCTCCGAGATGTGTCCCTCTCCGCTTCTAAAGCCTCAGAATGACAACTTCGGCTCGATTCTTGACAAAAACTCTCAAGTTCTTTTATGTCAGCAGAGTCGCACACTGAGCCACTATAAGCAACAGCAGTCCGTTAAGTGACATGCCTCTCGCTCTCTCTCCCTCCCTCAGTTGTTTTCCGCCCTCACAAACTCTTCCCCTCCCTCCCACTTTCCTATCTTACAAATAAAAACGGAAACTCAGACAACTGATGGCAGATTGTGACTCAACAGGACCCCCGGTCTGAGCTGCGACCACATGATACACAACATGGTTTTAAGTGAAAACAAAGCAGTATCTTGGCTCGTTTCCTTGTAAAACCCAAATCCCCACCGTTTCAGTTCTTTGTACTTCTCTTCCAAAAGCATGAAACAAACGTCGTGTTTTCTTTTTTATTTATTTTCTCTGGATTTGTGGGTCTTTACGCACCACAAGCAGATAGTTAATTCTGACCCCGACAGTAACACTAAAAACTGGCACTTTGGAATTTAGAGGAAATCAATAAAATTTTTTTTTTACTCAGGGTTGCCCTAACTGGTCTCACTCCACGCAATCTCTAATAATGAAAAAGTGCCATTAAAGAGATGGCGAACAATAGGAGAGGGTTTTATACGGCTATTTGGGACAAATCAGACACGTTTTGGAGAAATTTGCGTAAAATGCTTCAACTTAATCTTTTCACACAAGTAAAACAAAAAAAACAAACAAAAAAATAAAATAAAATAAACATGTGAATTCACCTGCGTCTTGCTCTTCTTGTGGCTTCGCAAACCCACAGGCATCCAGCCCTCCGCTCCGCTCCGCTTCCAACATGCGCGGAGCAGACTCGCTTCCTTAAATTCCTCTTGAAAAAAAAAAAAGATACACCAGATTTGCTCCAGATCGTAACAAAAGCAAGTCAACTCATCCCCATCCTCCTCCTCCTCCTTCTCCTCAAGCACCCCACCCACACCTTCTTCTCTAAAGGCGCAGCAGAGTCCCTCGGACCGGTGAGCGTAAAAGACGCACAGCGCTGCTGCCCGGAGACACACTCTCCGCTCCGCGCACAGACAGTCTCTCTCTCTCTCTCTCTCTCTCTCTCTCTCTCTCTCTCTCTCTCTCTATCAGAGCTAAAACAACCACCCCCTGCTGAGCTGTGAGAGACGGTGGAGAGAAAGCCCCCAGCAGTGGCCCAAAATGTTTCCGGGACGTGCAAAAGAATCGAATAAAACAAAAAGAAGTGTTTTCATCTAAGTGCGCCGCCACTGTCCGCTTCTCCTTCTGATGAAAAATGAGGAGGGTTTGAGTTGCTGCCGTCCCCCGGCACCGCCACCACACACACACACACGACACACACGCCCCTACACGAGAAAAGTTGCGCTCTCTTGTTTTTTTATTATTACTATTATTTTTTTTAGCTTTTTTTTCTGCGTTTCTGCATTCGATATGCAGATTTTGCAGCCAGCTGCCTCCTCTACTCACAGTCTGTATATTGGCCGCGTCGGAAACTCCCGGTAAACACGCGCAGGGGCTTCTCTGCTCCCCACCGGATGAGATCTATCTCTCATTCTGCATCTCTCACAGACTATCTGCTCCAGCTTTATATATTTATATATATATATATATATATATATATATGTGTGTGTGTGTGTGTGTGTGTGTGTGTGTGTGTGTGCAGGCGGTAATGCCTTTTTTGTGCTTTAAGGATATTAGGCAAAGCTCCAGATTCTATCTCTGACTTTCCTGGTTGTCTCATAAGATAAAGCATATTATGATGTGTGTCGGGTCTAACATGCAGTCCCAGTGGAATATCCTGTTAAAACAGGACAATTTCTAAGGACATTTTAAAGGGTGCCAATGATCCCCCAACATGCTGTACTTCAGTCTTTTTCTGAAGCCCAGCAGAAATGTATCCCTAAAAGCTATGAAAAGGTCTGTTTTGATGCATAAAAAGCAGCTTTCAGTGGCTCATTAGGGTTAGCATGGTAACCATGTGCCTTTCTCTCCTAGACAGCACTTTTCATCAGGCAGACAGAAACGCAGAGCAGAAAATAAGCCTTAATCAAGCAGTCACTGTGCAAAAAAATATAAGTTAAAAAAAAACTGCTGACCCATAAGAGGCAAAAGCTGTCACGAGTCAATTATGTCAGTTATGTGTCTACATTTTTTACGTGATAAGTTAAAAAGAACTTTCATTTTCAGTTTTGAATAGATAATTAAGAAATAAACATATTTCAATGAGAGTTTGGAAAAAAAGTAAAGTAAAAGTAAAGCTGCTAGAAAGTCTCGTAGCAGAGATAGGTGGTTAGGTGAAAGAAGATGTAAATGCTTTGAGTTTAAAGTTTGTAGACATAAAAAGAGTTTGGCCAAGACATTTGGAACTTTCAGTCAGTTCAAGTGTGTGTGACATCATCACTGGAAGTTTAACATTCAGTGGTGAAATTTCCTACATTTATTTAATAATCTTTGTTTAACCAGGCAAATCCCACGGAGATCACAGATTTCTTTCACGCTGGAGGTCTGATGGTTAACCTAACATGCATGTTTTTAGATTGATGGAGGAAACTGTACCCAGAGATGGTAAATGGCCTGAACTTATATAGCACTTTTATAAGTCCCTCCAGACCCCCAAAGCACTTTACACTACAGTCATTCACCCATTCACACACTGATGATGGCAAACTACACTGTAGCCACAGC